>VUQK01019631.1:0-10446 GCA_015106715.1 Bujurquina vittata
ATTGATGAATTTACAGTAGCTGTTTGTGGGGTGGTGTGTGTGTGTGTGTGTGTGCGTGTGTGTGTGTGTGTGTGTGTGCGTGTGTGTGTGTGTGTGTGTGTGTGCGTGTGTGTGCGTGTGTGTGTGTGTGTGTGTGTGTGTGTGTGTGTGTGTGTGTGTGTGTGTGTGTGTGTGTGTGTGTGTGTGTGTGTGTGTGTGTGTGTGTGTGTGCGTGTGTGTGTGTGTGTGTGTGTGTGTGTGTGTGTGTGTGCGTGTGTTTCCTCCAGGACTTGTGTGGCTTATGTGATTGTGTGTGATGTGCAAGGAAGCGTTTGCTTCTGTGTGATGTTGTCTTGGAAGACTATCACCATGCATCATTCTCATCCATAGAATCAAATCTCCTTATATGCATGCGCACGCGCACAGGCACTCTCTCTCTCTCTCACACACACACACACGCACACACACACACACACACACACACACACACACACATCCATATGCGGATCACTCATGCTTATCCCCACCACATTTCATGTCTAAAAATAGATCTTTTTCTCAATGATCTCTCTGCTTCTCAAAGCAGGCAGTCATGTGCATGGGGTTAACTACAGCCCATGCTCTCAAGAGCTCTCTCTTTCTCATCACCCCCCACCTCCACCCATATACACATGCACACACACCCTCAGAGCAGTCCATTCAGGGTGCAGATGGCAGCCAATGTGTCTGAGACAAGAGACCTTGTGCGTTCAGACAGTTAACAGGGAATCGGTCTCATTGACATGCAGGCAGTGCTTCTCCTCCAGTCCAGGAGAGTAAGTCTCATCCTATAGTGAGCTGGGAGGTAGTTAGCTCACAATCTATGACAGCCATGTCTTCATTACATCCTTACGTCCTATCACCTCTCTCTGGAGAGGTTAATCTCACGCTAACTATTAACACAACACAATCTAATGTAACAGAATTTGTAGCAGTTGACTTGTGTATGTGGGATAAGCATGGTTATGCATTGCTTCTCTAATTGGCAACTATAAGTTCAAATATCTAAGTCACACAATCAGTTAGCTCTTTAGCTAGCCATCTTCTGTGTAATCATCCAGACATTGGGTTATATGAGCAAAATTACAACAAAGTTTAAATGAAGAGAAATGAGATATTATTTCATTTTATATATAATTATCATTTAATATTTATTATTAGATTTATTAAAAAGTTAATAAATTGCATATACATCAATGCCTTTTTCCTTTAAAAAAAACCTTGAAAAGATGGTCTCTTTTGAAGGAAACATTTGGTGGAAAAGCTCAAGGGGTTTGTAGTTTTTAAGGGTTTTGGATGTATTCAGAGGACGGTATTTTTTGATCTTTGCCATAAAAATATAGAACTCAGCTAAAAGTCGTCTTTTACCAGAGCATTTTTAATAAGTCCATGTAAAACAGTCCGTGTTAACTGCTTTTATGAAATAATTCACCTTTTGGGAGAATGGGTGCAGATGTAAGCTACAGTATTCAGGGTTGGCTAAGCTGGCAAGTGTTGTTAGAGGAATAAATATGTAGTTTTTTTGGGGGTCCATGCAAAGGATTTATCATAAACATGTAATAACACAAGCTTTTCCCTTTACAGTATGTATGTAGTGCACACAGAGTTTTTTTTCTGGTCAAACCGTTTCATGAAGATTCGAGTTTGAACTGACAGCACAGAGCCACAAAAACACCCACAAGTTGCAAACATAAAAGTAGCTGATGTCCTCATTAGGAGGTACAGTGTAACAGTGAGTTAGCGTTGCAGGTAAAGAGAAGGTCATTGGGCTGTGATTCGACTCTACTTGAGTCTAACAAGCAAACAGGATCATCCAGTGGGATTAGTGCAGCCAAGCAATCTCTTAAACATGTGCACAGTGACCATGAGTAGTTCAGAGGAATCAGCTGATTTAAGGTACCTTTTAGAGTTTCTATTTCAGGTTGTCTATGACAGCTTGCTGCTTTCTCCATTTTTTTTTTACCTTTGCACATAAATTGTCTTTAGTTACACCTTGTCTATAATCCATTTTGTGTTGTGACTTATGAGCCATGTAAAACAAAGCACACACAATAGAACACAAACCCTCCCTCACGCTCACTCCCCAATTAGTAATACTGTTCATGTTCACATCTTTTTTTTACTGCCTCACACGGTCATGTTAATTAATAAAATTGTCATCCCTCATAAATTAGGATAATTGCTAGACTGCGTGTGTGCGTGTGTGTGTGTGTGTGTGTGTGTGTGTGTGTGTGTGTGTGTCTAATCAGTGCATGTTGTACACTTAACCAGTAGAAGCAGTATGTGTGTCAGCAATAGCTGTGCTATAAAGTATCATCTATCACTCTGCTCAGCCAGGCTTCAATAATAGGTTAGAATAAATGGGCCATGATTTTGGAGCAGAGGGGGAGAAAAAAAGAGGAAAGATTGCCAGGACAAAACAAAGCAACAGACAATTCAATAACTAGGCCCCACCCAGAGAGGCAAGCAGCAGAGCAGGAGGCACAGTGAGGCAGAGGCTGCAGACACAAAGCGGATTGATGTCCTGTCCCTGGACAGGGCCAGTTCTGCATAAAGATATATCTGTTACTAATGCAGGGAGGAGGCTGTGGCCCTGAGTATGTGAGACAGAGTGACACTGCAAAACTTGACAGTATTTTATCAGATAATATACAGTGGAATTCTGGAAATAAAACATTTTGTCACTGAAAAGATTTAGAGGTGATAATGTTGAATACAGTACATCAAATGTAAAAGACCAGTTCAACAGAGGAGTCCAAAACCTTTGGTGGTAAAATAATGTTGCATTCCAGTACATCAATGGGCAGTGCAAATGCCATTTAATGGGGCTGATCTAGAAAAAGAAAACATTGCTAAATATGTGTTGCTAATAGATGCCTGTGCGAAGGACGCAGTAACTATAATGGAGAAAATATGCTTCAGGGCTGAGGATCATTTGTCTGCGTTTGTCTGACAAGATTAGCAAAAGCTTTGTGAAAACCATTTCTAGGAGTCAAGGAGCCAGCTACTCATGAAATAGCACGAGGAGCAGCAAGTCTTCTGCTTTCAGTATGTGCACAGTGTCATTGTGTAGTCTTGCAGCATCTTGAAGTAACTGCATAAACAGAACATCAGATGACTACAAATGAAGCAACAACAGATACATTAGACCATCAAATGAAGATTAAAAATGAGTGAATTCAATAATTAATAATGAAGTCAATAATTGAGAGCAGTGACTAAAGCCACTGTCCTATTTTTTAATGCAGGAAAGAGGAGCTAAAGCAGTAAATCCCCAAATTCAAACAGAAAAGAAAAGAGAGACACTAGAACAAAAAAGCTCAAAGGTCCAAAGTACATCTTGTGCCATGCATGGCAGCACTTTTATCCACTTTTGTGGCAGTAAGATTCACTCACTGATCCGCTGACACTTGGTGAATGATAAGGTAGCAGTCAGTGACTGAATCCTTTGGCACATTCACTTACGCTCATGCTTGTACACATTACTCACCCACTGATGCTATTTAATGTATACAGTAATGGAGATTCCACCTTCTTCCAGTGGGTTCACATCGGGAAAGAGATTAACACTGCTCTTCTTTTAGAATCTTTCATGGTGTGAAACAGAGTAGTGGCGCGGATACAGCACGACAATGTGTTCCATTGCCTAAAGTGGGGGTTTTGAAGTCACAGATAATCTGCTTTTGAAACAATGAGATAGTGTTGCTTTTCATTCGGCTCAGTTAAGCTGTGCTCCAAATGAGGAGAGGGAGATAGTGTGGATCAAACATTTTTTTGTGTTGAATACCAAAATTTTACAGCTCTTTAAAGTTCCAGCAGCTGCAAATTCTCCATCCATTGTGCTGTTGTCTTTTGGAGATGAGAGAATTGAGCATTTTGAAGAAAAAGTGTCCCAATAAAGAACTTATCACAAAAATTAATGAGAAAAGAATTCACTCTTTTTAAACAGCTGTTTACTGTACTGTGGAGTATCTGCACATGAGTAACCTGTGGTAAGAAAATACAAAAAACAAACAAGATAGAACAAAAGGTGATGCCACAGCAAGTGAATGAGTTTGAGTTCCATTATCTCAGTCTATGTATAGCCATAAACATAACACATTTCTCTTTTCGTGATCATTATTTGCATAATAACCAAAGGCTTTAATTTAATTAAAAGACATTCAGGCATTGATTCATTTTCCACTCAGTGCAAAGGTATCAGCACGGTTTAAACAAATACATATATAATATTATGCACATAATTATAGATTGCATTTAATATGTATATAGCATAATTATTTAGAACAAATACGAATAAGATCACACAGAGACAGTCACTCCTCAAAAACATTCATGATGTTAAGAAATTGATGAAAGGAGAAAAGGGTGTTCAATGTTACTATAATGAATGTCAGATTGAATACAATCTTTAACCTGATGATCAAAGTTAGGCTTATCAGATATATCAGATAACACTGTGACCCAGTTTATGACATCATGTGAGATAATTTTACAAACCTTTTTTGTCTTCTGTTGCGTGGTTGATAGGTGAACAGTGAAACTATGCCATTCCCATTACAACGTGCTCTACAAAGAACTGTGCATGCTTGACTGGCCACTGCAGCACCTTGGCAAAAGATATCACACGCTGTGGCTCGGATTTTTGCCCTAGTCTGAGTTGGCACCCACACTGCACCAAAAAGAGTGGCCTCATTAAAATGAATGAGAGGACTGCATATTTTCACCCTGTGTGTGTCTGTGTTTGGCCATTACAACTCACACCTGGCTAATTCCTGCATAAACCCGCATGCAGATGCATGTTCACTGATACCCCCTCTTATTAATTACTGTAGAGATGGAGATGAATGTCTATTGTAGCTATGGCTACTGTCTCAGTCAGTGTCAATGGACAGTACTGAATGAGCAAATAATATACTGCAAAAATATATACAGATCATTTTACATGTTTGTAAACACCGTTCATCAATGGAGTAAATATCTAATTGTATATGTATATCTAATTTACTGAATGTGCTTAACATTGAAATTTAATTATTTATTATATCAATTTAGTCCAATCCATACTCTGGGCAGTTTTTTTCTCACTCTTATTATTTTTATTATTACTGGGTTGTATATCCATGTAGCTCTCTCGAGCTGTAATTCAGATTTAAGCTTAACATAAATACTGATCCTTTTGTTCTCCTGCCTTTATTTGTATGGTAATGTTTGGGAAAGAGGCATGAAGCTGAATGACATTTCTGTATTACTTCAAATATAAGCTTTGCTGTGTAGAATACCAACTACTGTATTAGGATGGGAGGGCTGAAAAGGACAAAGCAGGACATTGCAGAATGAATCAGAACAGAGAAGAAAAAAAAAGTGATGCTTCTCATTGAAATTTCAGTCAGGAAAATTGCTTCAACAATTTAGTGTGATTTTGTGCCCAGGAAGATATTCTTTTTTTCTGTGTACATACATATGTTGCTCACTGATGGCCCTGTAGTTCAGCAGAGAAGCAGAAGACTAAAAGGGGAATAAAAACTGAAAAAGTCAGAGAACACAGAGTCCTAGGCGCACATATCCAGGTCTGCTAATGGAAACAGGCTGCTTCTCGGCCCCTGCCACTTTGAAAAGAGCTCTGGACCATCGAGCACGCTTTAATCTTTAGCAGGTGCACAAACACAGAGTTACACAGAAAACAGACATGAGCAATGGGGAAACAAAGGTTAAGTGGAAAAAACGCTTTACAAAATGGAAACCATAGCAACTTGCTACCTACCTATTACATAATACAGCTAAATTGGCGGCCACTCAGTCGTACGCAGTCCCAATAATGAGCAACAATTCAGCTTTGTGTAATTCAACAGCACTCTTTATTTTCATTAGTCATTGTGGCTTTTCATTATTACTTACAAGTATAGCGCTATGAAAACACTTCACCCCTGCAGGCGAGCTAACACTTTGTTTGGAGACAAAGGTGTCAGTGTCATTTAAGCTGGTATAATGATTTCCGACCTGGAATGTCCCACAGTTTCGGCATTTAAAATACTTTGATTCCCAAAACTACAATCCAGTCTAAATTTTTGGCAGAAAGCAGACTGAGAGAATGTGAAAGTTAATGTTACATTTTATCTGCTGGATCTGAGAGCAGCAAACTTTATAATAAAAGTAGGAATTTTTATGTGAATCTGTCTGCTCTTTGCCTTTCTCAACAACCGTTCATCTGATGATTTTGGCAGACCTATGGTTCAGCTTTTGAGTAAGTGCAGTGTCAAATTTGAAGACATTAAGATTTTGGATGTTTCCTTTATAACCTCACAAATTATGTCAGGCAGATGTTTCATTCTTTTTAACCTCAACAGTAAAGGATCTGCTTTGACCTCATCATGATGACTGGTTCAGTTTAACAAACCTCTACAAGCAAATATTGAGCAGGGTAAATTACATTACGTCACGATAATTTGATTTCACACTCCTTTGTGGTCTTTTAATGTCCACACTTCATGTGAATATTTATAAATGAACTTCTACATTCTTTGACATCCACCTTTTTCATTATCAACATGCCTGTGACAGCAGGCACTGATACTACTAATTATTAATTAATGTACAGACAAGTGTTGATGGTCCTTAGTGGTGATTGTTGCAAATGTGGACCGCAGTGTTATTTGACTGATTGCATTAAATGCTGTTCATTCCCTACATACCACGAGACTGGACAAGGATTGCCTACCCACTGTATGTCACCCGTAAGTTACCATAACAATATTTATATGTCTGTGCGTGCATGCTGAATGCTTGCTTGCTTGTTTGTGTAGTGTAGTGTGTTTGCTGTCTGAATAGCCTCTGGCAGCTCTCAGAAACAGAGTGCAGGACGAGAGATGAGGAAGGCACACTAGCCCCAGCTGAGCTCTGGCACTGATGAGCAAACAAGTAATCAAAGAGACATGAAGAAGGGGAGATGCTCCAGATTTGTGATAGGAAGGAACTAACGAAGGATGGAGAAAACAGTGTATTCTGTAGAGTTTTCACAGCACAGCATTAGCTGCTCTGTTCCACTTTTGATGCCAACTGTAGTGGGTGACAGGCATGATGTCTGGTGTGGCAAAACGGATCAAAGAACATCTCAGAGTTTACATCTTGAGTCAGCTAATGGAGTGTAAGAAAGGCACCCAGCGCTTCTCATTTCCCTCCTGTAATTGCCAGCCTGGTCAACGTCTTAAAGTGTACCTTAGCTTCCAAACACAAGCAACAACAAGCTTAATGAGCTGCACTTTGGAGCCCATCATGCTAGCAAAACATATGCTACTCTAATAGACATATGTTGAGAAGAGAACACTAAAAGCCTTTGAAATAAGTTAAGAAGCTGCTCGTACCTTTATGGTCTTGCAGCTGTTGATGGCTATAGGTATGCACTGAGAGAAATGTCCCATTTAGAGCTCAGTGTGAATATTAGACTTATGAGTAAAATAATCATGTTAACATTTCAGCTGACTACATGTTTTAAGCCATCATTTATGGTATATTAACAGGGTTAAAATATATTTGGTAAGGTGCTGGTTATGTAAACTGACTGTGCAGTCAGGTGTCTAAGAGAAATTCACCAAGACATTGCCGCACAGGTAGCATTGCCTGTTTTATACTGTAAAACCTATCTCGATATGTGCTGTAGCACATAGAGATAATTTTCTGTAAGTGGAAAGTCACAGTTTTAATCCCTCCAGTAGCCTTTAGCCCTGTGAGCCAGACTCAGAAAATCACCCTTATATCAGACTTCGGTATTAAGACCTGACCCATCTCGTAGCACTCAAATTAAATTTAAAAAAAAGATGCCCCTGCATACTGCCAATACTGAAACTCTCTGTATGCTAAATCAGATTACATGGGGCCCAAATTTTAAAAAAGAAAAAAGAAATGAATAGAAAGCATGTCTCTAGTTGAGTGTGTAGGTGTCGACTCTCAAGTGAGCAATGGAATGAATCAAGAGTGGCTCCCATGAGCACTAAAACATCCATGAATCGTTACTTAGGGGGACTAGCTAAAGTTTGTGTTTTTGTACTGTGCATTTGTTTTTGTATATAGTTCTTATCATTCAGTTTTACCTGAATCCATCTCTCTGGAGATGGACCTCAGGACATCCTACGTCACCAAACGT
Organism: Bujurquina vittata; assembly: GCA_015106715.1. Taxonomy (NCBI): domain Eukaryota; kingdom Metazoa; phylum Chordata; class Actinopteri; order Cichliformes; family Cichlidae; genus Bujurquina; species Bujurquina vittata. The sequence continues at coordinate 8,159 of VUQK01019631.1, forward strand.
CTGTCAGCAACTTCACTTTTTATCACAAACTTCCCTTTCATTGTCTCCTGCCACTTGAGAGGCCAAAGTGGAACATGAACACTGGGACATCCGGGAAGAGAGAGAGAGAGGGGAAAACTGGTTGGCTGACTGGAGATGTGAGTCCTGAGGGAAGGCTCTCAGCCTTTCCACAGAAAAAAAAATGACTGACAGTGAGTGTTTACTTTGCTGGCAGACATGGGCACCCAGAAGTGGGTGAGGCGAGCGGGCCAGAATGGCAAAAGACGTGCCAGAATGGGGACAACAAACAAGGTCATCCAAACTGTGTCACCATCAAAACTATGAAGGGGCAAAAAGACTTTTGAGGTTATGGTTGCAGTTTTGAGCCTTATCTTTACATACACACATTTAGTTCATTACAAAGTATATGAAAGATTTGAAATATGGGAAAAAATATAGAAACATTTTTGATCCTGTATGTGAATTATGGGTCCAGTTTATGAATGGTTTTGACGTACAGTGCATTTACAAAGGTTCATTGCTAAGATGTGCAGACAATAAGGAGTTACGCTGCTTTTGCAAACCCGTGTTTACCTGTAGGATTGGAATTTATTTATTAAAACTAATTTATGATTCCACCTCCAAATAAACTGTTTAATAAACAGGAATTATCTTTTTAATTTGACAGTGAAAAAACAACAAATATCAAAAGCTAGACTGGAACTTCAGAACAATGTGTTATATTGTTAAATGTGACACTTTGCTTGCATTGCACATCAACTATGTAAAACAAAGGCTGCACTATTACAGTGTAAACGAATACAGGGCTCAGCACTGACAGCGTAAAGATAGATATCTTCAGCCAGACATCTTTATGTTAGAGCACAGTTACACCTCAGCTCTGATGAATTATGCAGGTGAGTTGGGATTATGTTTTTGGGATTTGGGTTTCTCCTCTGTATCCCGTGTAGTAGTAAACACTGCATGATTTATCAAAGGCTCGAAACAGCTTGTAGACTGCTGCAGGTTTCCACAGAGGCTAGCAACTTGCATAAAAGTATTTGGCAGCTTCTTGCTAATGCTGGATGGCATAGTCTCTGTCTGCATGAGTGAGATCATATCCACAAACAAGGAAGCTGTGGTGAAGTCACGTCTGGCTGGCTGGAAGAGACACCGGCCTCACGGCTCCTTCGATTCCATTTCCTGGTTCTTTTTCTCCTTCTGCAGGCTGTATGTCTAATCTCTTCATTTTCTACTTACCCTTCCTTACTTTTACATTGTCTTGGCTTTGTTCTCATTTAGGGCACCCATGATGATGTACATAGGTGATCTAATGCAGGTCTGCACTCATGAATGTTTGAACAGAAATTTCACACTCTATTTCAGTCATGTGAGAAGCCAGTCTGAAACGGGGGGATTGACTGAGCATAAAGTAGTGTGTGGTCCCATTCAGTGCTTCCAGTCCCGTGATGGGGAAGTGTTTTGCATAGTTTATAATTCCTCTATATTTAGTACATTTAGAAGCTATTAAACATATGATGCTTGCTACGAATCAGTAGTTTCGTTTAAGTATGCACGTTCTCGCCTGTGCATACATTATCATAAGTTTGCATGCATTGACTGTGATTACATGTCCAGAGCGAAAGTTGTTATTCACTGAATCAGTAAGTAGTTCAAACATCATTAAAGTTAGAGAAATAAAACACAAATGGAAACATTTATTTTTAAAAATAAAAACCAAACAAAAAAAATTCCAAATATATATTTTTAAAATTTACTGCTTTCTCTTTACAACAGCTTGGCATACTGTATGTGCAATATATCATCATTGCTGTTTGCTTGTTGGTTTATCTATTTGCAGCAAAGATTTTTTTTAAAACTTGGGCAAAAAAGCACCTTTTAAATTTTGGTGCTCATCGAGATCTGCTTCTTTAGTTAGCATGGAAGGGCACTGGCAGAGGACTACACTCCCAGAGTGGTCTTGGAAACATATTATACCAAACAATATATTTAAACCTAAGGCCTTATACTCAATGAAATTACTATTTTCTGATGGTTTTTTGTTTGTTTGTTTGTTTGTTTTTTGTACCATAAAAAATTATTCTGGTTAGTGATGAATTATGATAGAGTTTCTCAATTTTGGCAAAAAAAAAAAAAAAAAAAAAAAAAATAAATAACATATTTTCTAAAAAAAAAAAAAAAAAAAAAAAAAAAAAAAAAAAACACCCCCCCCACTACCAAAAAAAAAAAAAAAAAAAAAAAAAGAGGGGGGGAGGGAAGGAGGGGGGTACATTTAAAAAAAAAACAAA
>VUQK01019633.1:4192-15052 GCA_015106715.1 Bujurquina vittata
CTCTATATATATATATATATATATATATATATATATATATATGGCTAATAGCTGCAACTTAAAAAAACTTAAAAACACTGTTTTCAGTGATGATGTTCATTAAAAAAATTATTCCTCTTATTTTTCTCCATGTGATGTTGAAAATAGACTGGTATCAAGTATTTTTCTGGGTATCGTATCGAGTTTGATATTCTAGTATTGTGTATCATAACACATGAAAGTGCCAAAGAGCTCCCTGAAGATCACTGAGCAGATCTTATGACCGCAATGATTTTCAAAATGACTTATGAGTATTAGCCCTAACATCTTACTCATACACCACAGACACCTCCTCAGCCTTTTGTGCTATGGCTGTCATCAGGGCTTTTTATTACAGAACACTGTATATGCCCTCTGTTCTTGTATGCATATGTAATGACACAGATATGAGCCGGGCCTTCGACACTTAAGTGACCACAAGTATTCATCTTGGTTTCAGCGATGCTCGGTACGTTCAGTCTGGGGTCTGTATGTTCTAATGTACTTTCCAGACCCTCTTTGAGTGAAATAGTTGCACGGCTTAGACGGTCAGGGTTGAGAAGAAGTCACATGAGGTGATTTGAGTTGTTGCTGCAACAAAAGCATCAGTGTAGCATGGAGGTTTGGAGTAAAACCCAAAACAGCTTTCAAAAGGCTGTCTAAGTCTTTTTCACACAGCCTTCTTAAAAGCTGTTTTACCACCAGCTTCCTTATTATTCTACCCCAGTGCGAATGTGAGTCCGACCATAGATACATCAAAAGAGTTACACACTGTTTTAAGTCAAGAAAGTCTCCTTTGATTTGGTCTTTGCTTCCCAAAAGGTATTGCAACACAGTTTAGCTTTGTTTAGTCAGCGAGGAGATGAAGGTCAAGCAGCAGCATAAATCAGAGAGAGCGCTCTGGCTCTCACTGACAAGCTGAAAGTGTAATATTTGTCATGATCTTCCAAAATGACTTCCCAGCCCCTGCAGCTGCCACACACTGAAAGGCCCTTTTGTCCTGTGCAAGCTGCTTGCACTGCAGAGCGATGCACCTCAGTACTTTGTGCATCACGTCCCATATTCACCCTATAGTTCAGCACAGGTCATATAGATGCACATGTGTTTCTTCCCCGTGGCACCTTTAGTGAGTGAACACATGCGATTCTTGTTACAACACTTCCACCACGGCAAGAGTTTCACTTTTGCTGCCACAAAGAATCAGACATCACTTAGAAGTGAAGTTTGCATGACTTTTTCTGTGGACCACATCTTTGTAAAAAAATGTTTTGATTGTGGCTGCAGAACATAGCCAGTACCAACTGAGAGTCAGTCAGAGCTCAGAGGATTCCTCGGAATAACTTTGCACCATTTAAGTCTTTCAGGAGTGCACTCTTTCATCGTGATTTAGCCTTTGAAAAACAATGACCTGGATTAGTGGAAATGGAAAAGCATGCTTGCTTGCACTGGGATATGTTAGGTTCTAAATGTGCTGTTTTTATTAATGCTTGTCAGAATGTAAGAACAGCACGGCCATGTGTTCCTTATCTGCTGTGCTGCTCTGCTCCTCTAGTCTGACCCTTACTATGCTCTGTTTTGAAGGCACCTTTCTTTTATCTACTGCACTGTTCTACGGATACTGGAATTTATAACCTTGATAAAATGCATTAAAAAATACTGGTAATAGCCATGTCTGCAGCTGATATCACACGGGTGCTTTTGGAAGATGGGCTTCATGTTCAAAAACACCGGCTAGTCTGGGCCTAACTCCTGACTGAACCCTGTCTCCCTCATTTAGTTTTTCATCTAAATTATTAAGTTTCAGGAAATTTCCTGTAAAAAAGACAAATGTGAACATTTCAATTATGATATAATTAATTGTGGTAGATAATCAAGATAACAATTAACACTTTTTGCCATAAATTTGGTAAATGTTATACTGCTAAAATAAAGGTTGTATCAAAATCAGTAAAACATATTCTTCTTTCTAAACTGTAACGGTTCTACAGCCATTGTTATGATCTGACCTTATTTCAGAACGTGTTTGGAAATGTTTGCGAAAAAGCTAAAAGCCTCTAAAGTGGGTTTTTCCCAAAGCTAGCAGCTGACATGTGCAGGGCGGGTTTGCCAGAAGACACGCTGACATTGTGTGCTTCTGAACCTGTGTGATAGCCTTAATATAGCCTGTGAATGATGGTACAGTAGTTTTCCCCTTTTCTGTGATAAGCTTATTTATCTGTTTGCATGTTAACCATCTGCCGTTTTGGAAGAAGCTGTTCTGGTGTTCGGTTTGTGTAAACTAGAAAGTGAAACCCAGAAGGGTTATCTTTTTGACTGATTCAGACTGTTTCCTGTTCTCGCAGCCACACTGACACACCTTACGTACTATACCACCTTTGTCAGGGAAGGTTTGCAGGCTGACATCTTACAGACGAGTTTAGGATCATTTTTAAAAAGCTGTTTGAAAATCGCTTTCATAATTAAACTTGACAGCTTTCCCCATTAACAGGCCTGTATGTGCAAGCTCATAAGCACTTAAACTGATTTTTCCTGTGAAGGTTTGTTTAAAGGCGGGTGGAGGTCTGTTCAGAGGATCAAGTAATTAATAAGGTCCAAACAAGCAGCGGCGACATGCTGTAGCTAACATGAATGTGTATTTCACGTTACTGAATGAAGTCACACAGCAGTTTGTTTAGCTTCTTGTCTGAGAGAAACTGTAAAATTCTGTTTCTTTGTGTGTAACTGAACATGATTGTTCCCTGTCATGGCGGTGAGTGCATAGACTTAGATTACTGAAGTTAAAGTTTCAGTCAGGGTCATGGTAATTAGTGTGCTGGTACTAAGCTGCTTACTCAAGACCCCACTAGAGTTTCCTGACTCTTTAAATGAAAGTGTGTTAATAACCTGTGGCTTGTTCCGGAGTGTTAACACCCAGCAAGCCAGCCATCCATCCCACACACTCTGAGCGGCTGGGAAGGTGTGTGCAGTGTGGCCCTTTGAAGCATGCATAACCTCCAATTAACCCTCCAAGATTAATCCCCTGGTCTCCTAAGTGCTTCTCTTCTGGTCTCATCTCATCACTCCCATGGCGTGTATTAAGCAGAGCCCGGCCCCCTGCTGTTTGGAAATGCTTTAATTGAACCTGCTTTTTCTGGCTGACGTCTTTTCTTTTTGTTCTGCAGCTGGAGCTTGAAGGTGGCTTTCTGCAGACCCATTCGCAGTGAGGGAAACCTTTGTGAAACACTGGAGAGCGGCCAGTTCATCCACCTTTATCATACTGGAACCTGCAGAGTAGTAAAATGGCTGCAAGGTCCCATATTCTCTCGATGCTTCTTGCAATATGCTGCCTGGCATCTGCAGGTAAGTTTCATTCACTTCAAGTCCCTTTTATGCTTATGTGAAACAAGCTGTTCTCAGATATGTGACCTTATATGACGCATATAACCAGTTAAATCAATAAGAGCAAAAACATCTCCTAAACCAAGGATCAGTACATACTACAGGTTTGGAGCCATGATTTTGATTCATACCTCGGTATTTGTAGTTTACCTGTTACTTGAGTGGGCACGATTTAACTCGGCTCTGATACGGTTTCAGGAGATGGAATTAGTCAGAATTGTTACGCCCATATACACTTTGTTAGAAGCCTTGCACTGCTATGTTGTTACACGGTCAAAATGTTGCCTATGCTGTGGGATTTTCCACTGTTTCTCCCAGCATGCCTTTCTAGACAGCGCTTGTCAGAGTCATGAGGAAGGGGGATTTATACTAAAGAAAGTGCTGACAAGTTCAATCTCAGAATACAAAACACTCAGCAGGCCTGCATGTATCTGTCAGATTGGGTGGAATGAGACTCAGATACTGCCAAGTACTCAGTAATTCAGAGCAGTGATAGAGACAAACCAAAGAGAGAGAAACAGCTACACAGGTGCGATTATGCACCACAGGTAGAGAATGTGTTTTTTAATGTGGAAGCCAATTATTACTCAGGGAGATCATATAATTAAATGACTTACAGTAAAAATGTATCAAAATTTGATGTAAAAAACTTCAAACCAAAACTCGCTGGAAATGCTGATGTTCATTGACGCTCTTATTACATAAATATTCTTTTTTATACCATGGAGTTCTTCATCAGCATCAGTGATGACCCTAACCCTTCTTTTTTCCTAAACATGGTGTTAAGGTTATGGTCAGGATCATCCCCAAAGGTGACTTAGACCTCACAGAATTACCTGAGCATCATGGAAACACAGCTTCATTAATATCTGCTACCTTCAGAACAGAGCTCCGCTCATTCAGCACGGCTGTTTCAGTCTGCAGATGTGTGCCTCTGTACCCGTGTGTGGACCTGTGTGTGGCACAGTAGCGTTCATTGTTGGACTGCCCAGCCTGGCAGCGCTGTGAGTCTAAAACCACAGAGAGACACAGGAGGCTGAGTAAAAACACTGCTGAATATCAGTGAGGCTGACATCATTGACCTGTGAAATACTGTAAAGCTGTAAGCTGAAGTTATTGCCCTACAAACCTAATTGATGACCAATGTTGCACCTCTCTTACTGGGACTGTGATATTCTAACCTTCTCTTTACTCCCTCACAGTCTATTGTAGTCTATTGTTGATTCGCCCTGTTCTAGCTGCAGGACGTAAGGCAGGGAAAATATTCATACTAATAAAGATTAACGTCTGTTTTTCCTTACTCTATTTTTAAGTAATACCATCACATAACGATTCAACCAACATTATTATAGCTTTAAAAGTTGCACCTTCAGATTTCCTGAAACATTCCTGCCACCCACAGTGTCAAATCTTTATAGTCGTGCTGGCAGCTCTCTGAGGCTGTACTATGGTACATTGGAGCGGTACACATCTCCAGAGGAGCTGAAGGAGGAGAAGGTGGTCTGGGCATCTTTGCTTAGACTGCTGCCGGGATCGGACCTGGAGAAGCGGCAGAGGATGGATGGATGGTTCTGTGAAAAGTTAGAAAACAGTTTCTCAGGTGTGGAGAAACTGGAACTGATTGTTTCTGTGGGAGCCGGATCATCGGTTTCCAGTTATCTAGAAAGCTAGCCACTAACTGTTCACATTATTAGATTAAAACCAAAATATTTTAACCTTCTTATAAACCAAATACAAAGTCAAAGTATCATCTCATGATCCTTCCTCTGCGGACCACGAATGTCTTTAAGACATTTTGTGCCAATGAATTTGTAAGATGTCGAGAAATTGGACACTAGAATGAGTTTCTGGAAATTTGACTCAAACCCTGAGAATATCAACCTGTTTGATGTGCCAAAGCCAACAGGATTGATCTTTTCACGGGATGAATAACAGGATACCAGAAAAGTGGAACTGTCTCTTTGGTTTTTAAGGGCCTAAATGAATCCCAACCTTCAGATGACTTTAAGGTTCCTCCTCTGGTCATCTTTAACGCATTGCTAAGAAATCTGTCAGATCTGCCAGCCCCTCCAAAAATTGCTGCTGCTGCTTTGTTTGGGGTGAGTAGTTGCAGTTGTGGAAACATCTGTGTTAGATGCTAGAAGTGTGTGGAGTTTCGAGTCGTCGTGGAGTTGCCCAGGAGAGGTGATCAGAGAAACTTTGGCTGCTGTCACATCTGCACTGGCTGTACAGTTAAGCTTGTTAGTAAAGTGACCCAAACCCTCAGTTTAACCCAATTGTGACATTTAAAATCTGTCATGTTGACTTCAAAGTAGCACAAACCACATTCAGAATCTTTTTTACATCCCTTTTCCTCTTTAGTGTGAGATGCCCTGTTTACAGAAAGTAGTTTCACAGTGTATGACTCTGCATCCGACGGCAGTATCCCACTTTGTTTGTCTGCACGGGGATCATTGGCCGGTAGAAAGCACGATCCAGAAACGTGTGGTTCCCATTTTGCATAGTTTCAGTCTGATTGCCGCCACAGGTAATTATTGTAAAAGTTCTTCTTATTCTCGGGGGGCTTGAACCGCACTCCAGAGGGCTGACTCTGACTCAAACAATAGCAGCGTAGTGTGTGTATGTGTTGTGGGTAGCGCAAACATCATTTCTGCCACAATGCCAGGATCTCCAACACAATGAAGTTTTCCTCTAAATTCTTCCTCATACAGTCAGATGCATTGTTGTGCGATGTCACAGGGGACAGATATTTACGGTGAGACACCAAGTGCCCTTTCCTCCAAAGAGTGCTGGCAGCGACTGTACTTAACGAGTTACTGGCAAATGATTTGCTTTGCTTTTCGATCACCACACAGCACATTCAGTGTCGTTGCAGAACACGATCCTTTCTGCTTCTGGCTTTTAACTTTCATTAATAAGCTGATCAGTTTCTTTACCCCACAGCAGAGCAGCCCCATTCTTTCACCTCTCTCTCTTATACTGTCTATTTCTGCTATCGTGCAGCATCTGTGTAAACAGTCACATTTGCCCTTAAACTTGTCGGGAGTGCTCTTACGTAATGTTTAGATTAGTCTGCAGTGCGTCTCCTTTCAGCGTAATGCAATCCAGGTTCTGAGCCTCCCATAACTCTAAAAAGTCAGACTGAGAGCACCTTGGCGTCTATATTTCAGCTCTGTGCTCTGCTGCTTCGCTCTGCTTTCTGCTGTTTATACGTTGTTTTTGCCTCCATATCATTACTGCCATTCTGTGGTTGCGTCTCTGAAGCATGCCATAATGGTGATTCTGTGAAGGATATATGAGGGACATTGGGGCTGACTTTGGGTTTTACAGTAAAATAAAGTCTGTCAGGAGCCGTGCCAGATATTAATTTGAGACACTTGCCAAAAACAGCTCCGGCAGGATGCTGGTTACACTGGAGGCACAAGGCCGGGGTGTTGGCTCGCTGAATAACACAGCAGCATTATTGAGTGCAGAAATACTTTCTCCTCCTCTTATTGTCTATCCTGATCTCATTTATGAGGTGGCTTGATGGATGACCAAGCTGCTACTCCAAATTTATCTCTAGCAATTCATTGTAGAAGCACGTAAGCTGGTAATGCAAAGGAGAGGTTTGGAACTGTGCTCGTATTCACAGTCCATATGTTCCCTTTCAGCTTTACATTAAAGTAAACACCCTTCTCTCTGCCTGCGTCTTTGTGTACTCTTGGCAGACGCAAGTCACTGTGCTGCCAAAAGCGATTGTAACTTTTTTCTCCCCTCAGTTGAGCAAAAGGTTTGTCTGTGTATCCACAGTGCTTTCTTAGGACCAGCGAGAGCCGGGCCTGCCAGAAAGCATTGTGCAACCGCTGTAATCTGAGAGGTGGGATAGCCAGGGGGAGGAGAGAGGTAGGCGCAGCCATGGGTCGTCTGGTCCAAATTGACACACTCCGCATACGCGCGGCGTGCCAAACCGACAGAGTCCCTTCCAGCACGCTAAACCAGATGTTGCCCTGTGATTCATGCGAGGAGCCGCAGCAGCGCTGCAGAGGCAGTGCTGCCGCTGGGCTGAGTGGTTGGGATGTTTACATAGCAACGGGAGTCCTGAGTTTGTCTAATTACAGATCCTCTCTCCCCCACGGTGAAGCCTTTATCTTAACAGTGCTGCGGAGTAGGACGTAGTCATTCTGGCCCTCTGTGTTTATAGCGTTTGCTTGTTGAATGAAGGGAAGCCCAGTATTACCCAGTTTAATTAACAGCAGTATGTACTGTAACGCGATTGGTGGAGGATCTAGATTTACTCATAACTCAAATACTTACTCTTCTTCTGAAAGCAGAACCTCACCTACACAGGGAGGAGTGAAGCAAATGGGTTTGTACGGACAGAAGATCCTCCATGTCTGCCATTCCTTATCAGCATCCCGTAAGAGGATGCTTACGCAAATGTGAAGGAGTCACCCAGGCCCCGCCCCCATCACTCTCCCTTTCCCTCTCTCTCCGTAGTTCCAGTAAGCAGGCGTGTAAATAATTTTGGTCAGAGTAATGGGAGACAGCTGGGGTGATCGTGCGCTTTCCATTGTGTTTAACGGCCTCGTGGAAAAAGGAAAAAAAGCTGGAGAGAGTAAGAGAGTTATGTGGAGTGTGACTTCATTGAAGAATGAGAGAGTAATAGTAGAAAATGGGTCTCCCGCTGTTCCGATAACCTACAGGAGCAGCCAGAAAAAAATATGTTGCTCTATCACATTATATCATTCAAGTTCTGTTTTCTTTTTTATTAAGTGTAGTTTCATCGCTTTGCAAAGATGGCAAGTTTGGGTGCATGACTCAGAAACTCCCGATATGCCTCCAGGTTGCGTCTTTCGTCAGACTCGCCCCTCCTGGGGCCTCACCTTCCCCTCTCCTTTTCCACCAGATGAGTCCTGATGAAAGACCATGTCGCAGTTTTGGAATAATCTCTTGGAAAACAGGAGTATCTACCAAAAAATGACAGAAAGACCTTCAGAGCTTGTTGTGTGCTGTAGATCACAAACACACACATGCTTTCCACTTGATTCTCAGAGTTTTATCTAACAGAGGAAGCAGTTGTGGAGTAGCTTGCAGTGAGGTGTTATTCATTTTAAAAAGCACCATTATGTTTCTGTGGCCTCCTCTTTTCATCCAAACCATCTGTCCAAGAAAACAAGAAAAACAGCCCAGGACTCATCACTGATATGTTTGTGTTTGTTTTTTTGCTTATTCATTGTCTGGGTCTTCTCTAACTGGCCTATCACTTGTCACACTTTCTGCTTGCTAACTGTCCAGTTAAGAGGCCCTCCCATGCCTCCTTTGTACGTGTTAATACATGAGACAACACGGCACTTGACAAGCCATTTTTCTTCTTTACGCTCCCTTTTGTGAAGCTGAAGAAGCCGAGTGGAATGTAATCTCTTCCAGTGTGTGTGAAAATGCCCTTTCACCTCTTTGCACTGGGCTCTCTCACTGGCACAAAGGCCCAGTGTTGTTTTGGCTTTCTGCTGCTTCTCAAAGGCCCCTGTTATCACATATGAGTGACGATACTTTTCTAAAATATCACTGGAACAAAGACATTTTTGGTCTGCTGTGTGATTGATTCAAAAGTTCCTTGTTATTTATTGATTTAGTAAATCCCCCTCCACGTATGCCTGAGTAGGAAGGAATTATGGTTTTACTGGGTAAGTAAGGGTTTGTGTGCAGATGTCAGATTGAGCAAGCTAAGGCTCATCCTGATACCTAGAAACACTATCATTGGGCTCCAGATCAGCATCCTTGCCTCCAGTGTTTTTGCCTGTGGTCTTTCTGATATTGAAATGATTTGTTTTATATAAACTGCAGTACTATTGTTATATTGTGTATATAATATTGCACTTACTGAGTGAAATCACAGACCTTAAAGATATCATCTGTACCTGATCTCCAGCGCACCTACCACATTTGCTTTTTATGGAATCTGCTTGAGTAATTGGATCAAATACTGTACATTGAAGAGTTCTGGGAAAGGCAGATAATCTAACATAAATGAAATGAGGCTGATATCTAGTGCGACAAGATGAATGACCTCAGGGCTCACCTCTCTGCTTCCACTACTGGGTCTAAGTCTTTGTGAATGCAGACGATGTGGCTGCTCCTGCCAAGCTGTTGTCAAAGAATATGGCTTTTGAAAGCAACTATGATTGATGAGCGAGTTGCCCTCGAAGCAGCAGGACAGACATGTCTCTCCATTGCACGGTAAAGGCTGTTCTGCTCAGCTACTGGGTTGGCCGATGGCTGCTGATATCTCAGCATTCATGCAAGAGCTCGGTTAAAACCATCTCACACGAACTCTTCTGTTGCTGTTGTGATGTTTTCTGACTCTGTGTGTTTTGCTTAAGCTCAGAGTTCATTTGTATTGTTGTGATTTACTGGTACTTTATCATTTTTTGTTGCGTTCTCAGCTGAGAACTATAAGCTGGTTCTTGTTTCTCGACTGAGCTGACGACTTCTATTCTCTTTGATATTATAGGTCCAGACAGCACATGTCGGCACCCATCAGTAAAGACATGCAGTGCTAGGACAGCTAGTAAAGTCTTTAGTCATATGCACAAATGCTTGGTCTCTCCCAGCTGTCTCACTTTACACAGTGGCTCCTGTGTTCCTTTGGGAATTAGCCCTGTCATCCATTTCTTCAAAGACCTCTGATTTATGTCTGCATGTAGAGGTATGAGAAATGTACCCACTTCTGTCTTGCCTGCTTGCTTGTGGCTTCATATGCTGCTTGTAAGTGGCCATGTTTTTGTTTTTTTGATCACAGATGCCTCCTTCTTCTATCAGGGCTGATGGATAATAACTAATCTCAGTGTCAGCAAGAGAAGAGTATTTTACCAACTTATAAGTATATTATGTGCTACATATTATATGTAAAACTGCTGTTTGTGCTGCTTTCGTTTCTGAGATATTATGACTTATAATTTTGGCAGATGACGTCACCAGCCCTACATGCTGCTACAAACCAAACCAGAGTAGTGAAGTCATGTGATCGCCTGAAAGTAAAACATAACACTGACCGGACACTGAACGAAAGCAGGACAAACGACAGTTTTTACGGCTCAAACCAGCACGAACGGATAACTAAAAAGTAGACCATTTTACAATTTAACTTGCATGATAAATAAAAAATTCGAAATTAATAACTGATTGCTTTGTTGTGTTGATGTCCAGTTCAAACCATAGACGTCATCAATTTAAGTCGTCCGTGATGGCCTGAAAGAAAATTGTATCTCATGAATTAAAGAGGCATAAGTAGCACTAAAAAGTAGACCACTCTGGTTTGTTTTGGTGCAGGACGGGGGGCTGGTGACGTCATCGGCCAAAATTATAAGTCACAATATCTCGGAAAAGAAAGAGCACTAACGGCACAAACCTGCACAAATGGAGCGGAGTGGTACCTAAAAAAGTAGACCACTCTGGCTTGTTTTGGTGCAAAATGGGGGGGGG
>VUQK01019640.1:0-10682 GCA_015106715.1 Bujurquina vittata
CCCCCCCCGCCAGGGGCCGCCGCCTCTCCCCCCCCCCTCACTTGCAGGCCGCCCCCCCCCCCCCCCCCATCAGACTCTTGTCAAGTAGCTGGTGGATGCTGTGAGGTAGCAGCAAACAAAATCAGGTTTTTAAAATCTCTAAAACGAAGTGATAAGGTTTTGGGGGGTTTTGGTGTTTACCTGCAGGTCTGATCACTGATTAGGAGCTTATCAAGGGTTAGGGTGCGGGATACTTTCAACTGGAATTTTGAGTTTTGTGGGTTACAAAGCTAAATCACTCAGTGGAATATGACACTGAGATCAACACCTCTTAAAGCCCCTACTGACAAATCAATTGTCAAATACTGTCACCATTCCTGGACTGTTCTGATGGTAATCGTCTGTATTTTTTCTTTGTTTTTTCCTGATGAGCATCAGTAAGTGATTCTCAGGGGGAGCTGAAACAGGCTCAGAGGAGCTGGTGTTAAACCAGCCAGCATACAGGTTTGTTTAGAACAGGTTTGAATTCTGATTTTATTACTCTCACTTTAATACCAGCAAAACTGTAGATGAAAGAATAAAACTGTCCGAGACCCGCCTGTGTCTACTGATAGGCAGTGATGTTGAGAGGAGTTATATTTTAAATTCCTCAGATTTATTCAGGGTTCTAATTTATTCTTCCTGGAAGAGATATGCATGTCTGTGATTGTGACCTGGTGCTAACTCCACCCCATTTATACAAATACACTCAGAAGACCTTAGATAAACTTGAGACGAGACGATGGATTTTTGGAGTGAATCGTTGTATTTGGTGTCATTTCACAGAAAATCCTGGAACTTCTTGGAGCTTAGTGACTTTTGTGTTTGTTCCTTCGAAAGTCCTCGAGAACAGCAGATCTTTGGAAGAGAGAAGTTCTGTGAGTTTAGAATAACCACATCTTCTGTAGTCTCTGGAGAGACCCAGGTATTTAAACCCCTGTCTCTCCACCATTTGTCTGAGAACTGAAGAAGCCTTTCGGATGAGAGGCGAAACGTCTTCAACTAACAAAAAAAAGAAGTCCAGTTGCCTTTTTTCAAGCTCCAGAGACTACGATGACCTGGATGACTGAGAATCTACACAGACACATCTTCTGTAACAGGTGTGTTCACCTGTGCCTGACATTAAAGGTATGTTCTGTAATTATTGCATTTACATGTTTGTCCTGAACATTTTTTTCTGCCTGAGGCTCGTATTGGGAATTCCATGACAACAAAATACCCTTGGTGAGTTGGAGGCCCTTCATGGTTCAGGACTCAGGTGAGCTTACCTGCAGGTTTTCGGAGTTCAGGTCCGTCTTGTGTTTGTCTGTTGGTTTGTATCCTCCGTGGCGGTCTTCAATCACTGGGTCCATCAGGTCTTTGAACACTTCATACGTCTCCTCGTCTCCAGCCACGCAGCCCACGGTCATGATGAAAGGGTGACCTGTAGGAGGAAAGGATGGACAGTCACTTCCTGCCCGTCACAGATTGGCCGAGGGCACTTTGGGTTAATAATCTGTAGAATGACAGCAAGACTTCAGAGAGAAACTCTGAATCATCTGTTTGTTTTGTCCGTTTCATGATTTCCTCACAGGATTGTGTGTTACGGTGTTTAACACACTAAAAGCTGCTAAATGAATTAAGGCGGATTAGAGGAGGAGGATCAGGCTGCTGGCCTGAAGGTCAACACTACGTCCTGCCCCTGGGTGGGAATTAAAGAGCAGAAATTACTCTGATCTAATGAGCCAATCCAATAAAGAGTTTATTATTGACAGAACATCTGAATGTGAAGGTGACAGAACACAGGAAGTTACATGTGTGGTGAAGGCTTAAGTGGCTTATGTAAGAGCTGGATGGAAGCTTGGTCTCTGGTCTGAAGGTTATCAGTCTGGGAGTCGTCTTACTTTGGGGACGCTTTACCTGGAATAGGCAGGTGGATCCAGGGTCTGAAGGATGCTTTTGGGGGTAAGAGAACTGGTTTGCGCGTCTGAAGGTGGAGTTCCTTGATTGGCTAATGAATCGGTTTTTAGGGAACAGTCACCTTCTCTGGAGTTACCCGGTCTGAAGGAGAGGTGACGTAATTTGGGAAGGATTACCTGCAACTGGGAGGGAGATCTGCCACACAGTGCCCCTTTTTGGGACTATGATACCTGATCCTTCTGAAGGCGGAGTTGCTTGGTTTAGGGAGGTGCCTCTTGGGAACCATTTATGGCAAAGGGGTCACTCGGTGAAGGAGGCTTTACCTGACCTTGGTGATGGAGCCACCTGGACTCGTTACCTTTGTTCGAGGTCTAGAACAGAGTCTGGGGTCTTAATGCTGGGTGGAGGAGGGCTTACCTGGGTTGTCGACGCCAGTCTGGATGACATCATCCAGGGTGAAACCGCTGGGTGTCTCCTTGTCCCTCAGGCTGGCGTACATTTCAGGTGTTAGCACCTTGGCCATGTGGTTGTTGTGCTGGCTGAGGTCAGGGTACTCCTGCTCCGAGGTGTACTTCAGCTTCATCTGGTTGTGGGTGTTTCCGAAAGGCATGATGACGTCCGGGCTGCTCGCCTGCAACACAGTCGCTGATTACAGTCAAGATGTTTGATAACGAATCACATGATCAACCTCAGACTCCAACCTGATCGCTGACCAATAGCTGATGCAGGTTAACGTAGCTCAGATACAGGGTTAGGGTTAGGGATGCTGCTGGCTGTTTCATGCACTTGCTCCTCATCTGGGTTTTCTTCTTATTAATGATTAACAGAAAAGCTCAGTCAGGAAACTGAAAGGAAGCTGCTCAACATTTGATAAGTTAAATAAAATAGTTTTAAAGACATATCTTAATTTGATTTAAAAAGAAGTCCAATAAACTTTAAAAATAAAGCATTCACAAATATAAAACCTGGCTTATCTGTTGTCATTGATGATGAAGAAAAACATGTTTTTATTCCTGAGCAAAGATAAATCCTCATTACAGAAACTCCATCATTGACTGATTTTACTGAAACAATCAAAGTGATTAATAAAAACTGCCCAGCTCTGAAAGTTAATTGGATGCTGAGTCAGTATCCAAGTGATTGGATGCTGACTCAGCATCCAATCACTCGGATGCCTTCAGGTGTGAGAGCTGCAGAGCTGAAGAACCTCAAACACACCGTGTCCGTTATTAACGTGTCAGTGAGCGAACAGCGGAATAATAATCATCGCGTGGATGGAAGGACTCGCACACGTCAGCAAGCTGTCGCTGAGGAGGAGGACTGATTATTAATGACCTGATTACTGATTAGCTGCTGCTCTTTATTGTAACCCTCACACGGCTACTGCAGTAGAAGTTCTCGGGTACTTTTCATCAGCAGTATTGGAGCATAGTGCAGGTGCGGCTGGGTTCATTAGACGGGATCAGTGTGGCTGTAAACCGGGGCTCGGAGGAGGATTAAGGCGCGCGGCAGTGATGCCGCAGCGGGCCGGGGTTAACCCTTCACAGCTCGTCTGCGGCGGCGCGGCGCCCCGGTCACCTTCAGCGCCTCCCTCTGCACCCAGAACCGACCGAACCCTACCGGTTCTGACTGGTTAGAAAGCTGCAGGGCATCGTGACGTCATCAGCCCCGAAAAGCCGTCAAAATGAGGCGGAGCATGCGCGCTTTGTTTTCTGCACGGTGATGAAGGTTAGATGGTTTAATGTGCACAAAGTGACGCAGGGCCGCGTCCTGTTTGCACCCGGCCGGCTTTGAGGCGGATTTACTGATTATTTGGGCCTTTTGTTGGAAGCTGCGCGCTCACGGCAGCAGCTCGGGGCTGCAGATGAATCAGCTGACTGTAAATAACAGAGCATCACGTCAAAGAAGCTTTGTGCGCGCGCGCGCGCTGCTGACTGCGCAACACCTGGCAGGACGGAGCGCAAGGTCGTTTGGCTGCAGAGGCACAGACGGGCTCCCCGCAGCTCTGCAGCCTGCAAACCGACAGAAAGCAGCCCCCCCAGCCCGTCCGTGCTCTCCTTTGTTCTTTAACCCACCGTCTCCCTCTGATTTGTCTGACCCCCACAGCGCGCGCCCCTTTCTGCTCATGCACCGCTGTATTGATGAGGCTGTGATGCGATTGGTGGGCTCAGAGGTGGTCCTACCTGTGGTTCAGTGTGCGGGATGTGGGTCTGGAGCGGATCCGGTTCTGCTGCTGCGGATTAAAGCGGCTCTCAGTCTTTTATATCCGCCCCCCGCTCCTCATTGGCTCCTATTTACAGTCCATTCATTCCATTGGATGCAGATCCGCAGAGGTGCACGTGACTGTCTCTCGTCCTCTCTCTCTCTCTTTGTCCTGATCCTGCCTCAGTGCCCCTGAGCCAGGCCTGTCAGAGAGGAAGATTCAGACTGTCGGCAGGTGTGAGAAGTAAAAAGGAGCAGCGAGGCGTCCTCTGTCACTGATTTCTGCCCTTCACAAAGAATATTTCCACTCTTTGTCTCTGCTCTTTATGATAGAAAAAGTCCAAACTGCACAAATGATGTTCCTCACTGGACATGCACGATGGTCTAAAAGTCCCTCATGGATTCATCCTCTGACCGCTAACCCCAGAAAACACACACACACACACACTGATAATCCACTTTAATTTTGGGCCACTGCATGCAAATGTATTGAATTGCAATAAAGAATCATTGAATCCTTAAAAATCCAAACTCTCTGCATCAATCCCAAATGAGGAAAGCTCTGCATGCTCCACGCTGATGTTCTCGTGTCCTCTGAAGAACTGAGCCTGAACAGAAAGTATCTGAGGAAGACAGAGGAGCTCCCGTCCTGTCCATCGGAGGTCTCAGTAGAAGCTGAATGAAGGAGAAAAGTGAAGCAGAGGAGTGGAGAACACATGCCTCAGACTGACTCACTGCAACTGGTTCATGAGAACATCTGGACCTCCTGCAGGTTCAGTGTTAGAATACACCTCCAGCAGATGAACCAAGTGAAACCTGAAGGCCAAGCTTTGGATTCAGGAGAAAGTCCATAACAATGTGTTCACAGCTCATTTTAATGTTGGAGTCTAAAGCCTGAATGCTGACATTCACAGCAGCAGGACAGACAATCAAACAGATCTATGAAATAATCATTTGATTGACTGAAGGCTGCAGCAGGATGGCGACAAACTGTCCTCAGAGGCTGCTGAGGGGGATGGAGAGGGTTTCAGAGGTGACCGAGCACTTTCTCCTGCAGCTTTAAATTATTCATCACATGCAGGAGGCTGTGTGTGTGTGTGTGTGTGTGTGTGTGTGTGTGTGTGTGTAAAACCTCCTCAGACCTGAGCTAATTTCTCCTGGATATTTGTGATTAGGCAGACCTGATATGTATATAAATTAAGCTTCCTCTTTGAACAGGAAGCTGTCTTTTGTTACTTTTGTAAAAAAGAAAACGTACTCAGATGGGGACGCTGGGTTTATTTTACAAGCTGAAGGTACTGCAGACTTTACAGAATCAGCTGGATGCTAATAAAATCTCACAGGACTGCATTAAACATTTTCAAGAGACCGTTCCTAATGAAGCCAACACCTGCAGTTCCTCTGCCGTCCAGCAGAGGCGCCACAGTGAGTCGGTCCCCACAGACTCCCATGTTGAAGCTTTTCAGCAGAAATAAACATGTTTGCAGCTGATACAGAAACTGCCTTGGTCTCTGTGGATAATTTACCCCTTCATAACAGCTGCATGGGGGAGGATGCTTCCATAACTCACCTGTTTAAGGGTTCCATTATTAGGGGCGTGGCCTCTTTGACCGACAGGTGGATGGTGACACAGGCGGCTGTAGCTGCTAGCTGTCTGCTAGGCTTGACTTCAGCTAACTGGAGTCCCTGAACTGGACTCTGGAGCATTTTTAATGCATTTATCTGACCAATAATATGCCTGCTGTGAGCTTCAGTGCTCAAACTGGATATAAAGCCTAAATCCAGTTTGGAGATGGAGAAGAGAATTTCCTTATTGCAGCTGATGTGAGGCGGCTCATTTGGATTCAGTGCCCTCAGTATGTGCCGCACCTCCTCAGCGCCTCTCCACACTGCAGGGATTCCTCCTCGAAGCTGCAGATTACATAATCGCCTCCTGGATTAGAGCCATGCAATCACGCAGAGGAAGGATTTCATCACAGGCCCCGCCCAATCCTGCAGTGACATCCCAGACTGGTTAAAAAGAGATGCAAGATGCTGTAGTGATTGCTGCATCATCATCATCATCTTCAGGACAAACACTGAAACAGCGCTGCAGCAAGAATCTACTGAGATCTAGTGAAGGATCCACTCATGCGCTTCCAAACTTTGCTGAATATTCAGTGGATTCGGGGAAACTCCAGAGACGTCTAAAGTCTCCACTGAGTGCTAAAGAGGTCCATTCTTGGACTGCATGGAGATTCACTGCTTAGAGTTTCTTTTCTCCACCATGGAAATAATTCTGCCATTGTGCACTTTAGTTGTCTCCTGTGGACCGTCGGGCTTCTCCTAAAGGTTCTGCTCTCTGATTGGTTGATTTGGGTTTTTAGAGTAACCATGGCCTAACGGGGCCACGAAGCTATTTGTCAGTTATTAGTGTTGATTTTGGACTTTGTATAAAATGTCTATTCAGACATTTTATACCAACACCGAGGTGCCGGCGCCGGTTTGAATGGACCGCGCTCGTGAACTGCTCCTTTACGTATGAGTGTGGGCAGGTCGTCGTCCGGACAGGAAGCTGAAGGGCACAAACGTGGGAGAACAGCTGTTGTGCTCAGGTCATATTTTAGGGTCCAAACAATGTGTGCAGCACAGAGGGGAACACACACAGCAAGTGCACACTTTGTGTCCTTTATCAGTGACATGAACTGATACAAAGCAGCAAGTTCAGCCTTCAAGCCCAAGCTGATTCACAGCCGTGAAAATCCCAACACGTTTGTCCCGTAACACACACCATGCAGTGAAAACCTTACGTGGAGGCAGCCGTCACGCCTTCTGCTGCTTTCGTCACACATTTTTGGTTCAAGACCAGCTAGCTTGCGGAGCCCGAGTTGAAACCGTTTTTTGGCCGAGCACCGAGTGCGTTCGCGGTGGAAAAGCCACTGAACGGTTCAAATACCGGCACCGGCACTGGAACCCCAGCGGTGGAAACCGGGCCGCTGGACCGCTCAGCTCTTACTTTCTTCTGAAGTTCAATGTGCATTCATTGCTTGGCGGAGAAAACATGGTGCTTCGAGCTGAAGAACACACGACTTCACATCATGATCAGCTTCAGTGATGGAGATGAAGGAGTTCACTGAAGTGAACCTGCATGCTGAGGCGCTGCATCACAACATCGCACAACTTCTTTGCTCCTCTGACATTTGGGAGCTTTTTCTCACAAATATCTCACAGATTTTAACATGTTCTTAAACACTGTTTCCAATCCTTTCAGTTCTAGGGTTCTGTTCTGGTTCTATTTCCCAGTTAAAGGGTCTTTCAGCGTTGGCCTGTATAAATAATGACTTGAACTCACTGCAGGGGGAGGGGCCAGTGCACACCGTGACACCCGTCTCCATGGTAACCGGTAGGGGTGACGGGGTTCACTCTGGCTGGTAAACACTGTGGGGGTACTGAGGTCTGAGACATCGAGGAATAAGATCGGATAATCTCACATAGATTAACAGGAAGTAGGAGGCAGGGCGGGGCTTAACCTTCATCATTAGAACCAGGTCCAGAATGCAGAACCACAGACCTCAAGAACCACAACAGAGTATGTGTGTGTGTGTGTGTGTGTGTGTGTGCGTGTGTGTGCGTGTGTGTGTGTGTGTGTGTGTCAACAGCATCAGCAGGATGAGAATCAGGTGCTGAGCGCTGAATACAAACCAGATCGCCCATTCCTCCCCCACCCTCCATCAGCATGTTGAGACGCTGCAGTCCTCCCCCCACCAACACACACACACACACACACACGTCATTTATTCATGACTGAACACAAAGAGACGAAAAAGACGAAGAGGAGGAGGTGTGTTTGGGGCTGTGGGGGTTGGGGGCGGTGCTTGTATCTCCCTGCTGTCGCTTTTTGCTTCGCCATCATTGGCTCAGAAGAAAACCTGACATCTCCACACTTACAGGGTCGTCAGCTGACAGCAGCCTCAACGTGAGTTCACGTGACTCCTCCCTCCAGCCAATCACAGTCCTCCTCGGCTTCCACAGAATGGGCTGTAGAAGATGGCCGACTGATGTAACGTGGCGAGCTTTAAAGGGCCGGTCACCGTGGCTGATCAGCCTGATCAATAACACAGCAATCAATCAATAACACACAAGCATCCTGCACGATAGAAACCAAAGTTGGGTCCTCTCTCGTTCTGTTGGTGATGATGACATCAGTACCTCCATCCAGCCGGTGCACGGCGTGTGAGGCGTGGAGCTGCATGCTAAATAAAGTTTTGTGTTTGAACAAAAGGCTGCTGGAGGCTTTAGACAGCAGCGGTCTGCAGAGTTCTCATCGTTCATCTGATTGGCAGCTCTATTGGGACCGCTACCCAGCAACCGCCAGCCCACTGCCATGACCGGTTTATTCAGGAGAGAGAGGAAAGGAAGGAAGAAAAGGAAGGAAAGAAGTGCAGAAAGGAAGAAAGGAAAGAAGTTGCTGGTGAAAGTCTGACGCCGTTCAATTTTCTGCCATTAAACCAAAAACAGAAAAACATCTGGAAAGATTAAAAGTGCTCACTGTTCAAAATAAAGCCTCAGTTCATCCTGAAACAAGCTGCTTTAACTCCACCCTCTTTAATTCAGCTTTCTTCTGATTGAACAATATCCGGAAGCCTACAGAGGGGCAGCACTCAGTGATTATGAGCGTCCAGGACTGTGTGTGATTAAAGATTGGTGTTGTAGCAATAACTGAGTTTCTGGTCTGAAGTAACCAATGTTCACTTCCACCTAAAACTTAAAGCCAAACCCCACCACTACCACTGCTGCAGATCCTCTACCGTCCAGCAGAGGCGCCACAATGAGTCATTCCCCATAGACGCGCATGTTAAACATGTTTTCAGCTGATACAGAAACTGCTTTGGTCTCTGGATAATTTACCCCTTCATAACAGCTGCAGGGGGGAGGATGCTTCCATAACTCACCTGTTTATGGTTTCCATTATTAGGGGCGTGGCCTCTTTGACTGACAGGTGGATGGTGACACAGGCGGCTGTAGCTGCTAGCTGTCTGCTAGGCTTCACTTCAGCTAACTGGAGTCCCTGAACTGGACTCTGGAGCATTTTTAATGCATTTATATGGCTGCTGTGAGCTTCAATGGACTAACAGAGCATTCAATAATGCTTCAATTCAATTTTAGGAATAATTTAGAAGTTGCTGAGCACCTTTGAGCAGGTATCTGTGTGATGCTGTCATACAAGCTGTGTCCAAATTCAGGGGCCGCATTCATTAAAGGACCCGGCCTTCATAGATCGGGTTCTTCACAGCCTACGAAGATCGCAAAGGCTGGAAGTGAGTAGCAGTGAAATTGGACGGTCTAGCCTTCATATCAGCGTCACCTGACCTCACCTCAGCGTAGCTCATGTCACCTAGTGACCCTGGCAATGCCAAGCACAGCTGTGGAAAAGCTATGATAACCTGTATCACAGAGCTCTGGCCAAAGACTTTGCTGATGCCTAGCTCCTATACCCTGTTTAGACCAGGACCGGTGCAGTGGTCTTTTTGACTGTTGGGTTTTCTCTGCAGTATTGTACCTTACAATACACAGTGCCTTGAGGCGACTGTTGGGAATTGGCACTGTATAAACAAAATTGAATTGAACTGAATCTTAACCAATCACGTACAGCTTCTACGGCTCCCATCGCTCACCTCAAAGAGCCGGATCATTCACGACTGACCCATCACTAGTTTGGAGAGGCCGTGAGAGCCACAGCACGAGTGCTGCTGGGCTTAATGGGGCAAAAAACCCTTTTTTTTTATAACCGTCCGGTTCCGCCTGTAACTGACCGGCCGTTTGGGAACCCTCCTGATCCACACCTCATGTACATGTGTGGTCACAACTAGGTCAGGATTCAGGTGTTTATTTCACCTGAGAAGATTTAACTTTAGCCCTCTGCAGCCTCAGCGCATCGTTTCCCTTGCTCTCAGCTGTCAGGTTGGTAGTTCGAATTCTACCTGAACCAGAGAACACACAGCAACCCACTGACAGGAATCTGCAGGTATCATCGTGTGATGTAACATGATGTCATGTGATGTGAGGATGGGAAAAGTTTGTTCTTCCTGTCTCTGACAGTCACAGGTGCATTGTGGGTTAGTACAAGGTGACTGCAATCCCCATGGCAACCAGCCAGCTCACACACACACATGCAGTTTAGTGATTAAGGCCCTCCCCCTTAGTTGTGATGTCACTGAGAATGAAGGAGTCTGACTGGTTGTTCAGTGGTGGAGAGGAGGAGATGTTACGTAATAGGAGGCATCTGAGGGAGGGGGAGGAGAGGAAGGAAGGACAGGGAGGCAGAACAATCCAGGGCATGGAGGACCATGTGGCCATCACCGTGACAACCGTCTCCTGCACAGGTCAGAGTGGAGGACAGCTGTGATTGGCTGACAGTATGAAAGGGTGGGGGGGACAAGCTGTAGATAAACATGAGGGTAAATAAGTATTTTAGTACTGCATATAACTTACTAAATGTTACTACTGTTATATGTACCTTCAGCAATGGTAAAACACTGTAGCAGCTGTACTGCAGTAGTTGTTCTGTAACAGTACCACTTTTG
>VUQK01019647.1:0-10625 GCA_015106715.1 Bujurquina vittata
CTTATCTTAGGCTACGTTCACACTGCAGCCTGAAGTGACACAATTCCGATTTTTTTGCCCTCATGCGACCTGTATCCGATCTTTTCATGACAGTCTGAACAACACAGATCTGATTTTTTCAAATGCGACCCAGTCCACTTGGATATGTGGTACTAAATCCGATACGTATCCGATCTTTTCAAATGCGACCGCAGTCTGTACGGACGCTATGGGACGCACCGCATCGATCCAACCTGCACGTCATTGATACTCGACAAACGTCACTATTCTGCGTCCCGTGTTACAGGGACGCGTGAAGGAAAACAAGCTTATCTTCGCTATTGCTTGGAGATTTGTTTAATAAAAGTTCAATTTAAAAAACAAAAAAAACAAGCTTACTTTCGCAAACATTGAGCATGCTCGCTGCGTGTGACGTAATCGCGTCCTCTACTGCGCATGCGGGACACTTTCAGGTTCGGCTGCAGTTCACACACAGATCACATCCAAGTTGCATATATTTGGAAATGTGAAAAAGCACGCAAAAAAAATCGGATTTCTCAAAAAATCGGAATTGGGTCACTTCATGCTGCAGTGTGAACGTAACCTTAGATTAAAAGTTTCTGCTGGAATTAGCAGACTGAAACTGTTGCAGCTAGCTAGCTTAGCTAGGTTAACTAAGATAGCAGTAACTGGCTGAAAATGCCGCTTTCGGCTGACATTTTAAAGTTTCTTGTACGTTTTTAATGAGAAATTGCTGACATAACTATTAGTTAATCATGCTCATGCTAAAAGACTAAACCCAAAGATACATATTCCAGGGAAAGAAATCTGCACCCTTGTCTTTTTTTAATCTTAAGTGCATTTAAACAATGAGTAATGACTATAGATGGTATAAAACATGGATGTAGCTTCCGTGTCTCAAGGCCACCAGATGGTGATAGCTCTTCGGTCTTATAGAAGTCTGAGAGAAATTGGCTTTCTGACTTGACCTCTGTAAACACTTTCCTGATGAATTTATGGGCTCAGTCACTCATTTTGGGTCATAATGAATAGAAAATCAAGACTGTTTTGTAAATTTTCATCATCTTCAAACAGGGGAATTATCTGTGGTATGAAACCGCTTGCTCATTAATCACAAGTCATTGGCCAATGAGCGTGCTGTTTCAGTCAGATCCGCCCTCATCAGATTCTGATTTCTGCAACCGAAATGCTGATGGCGGAAACTCTCAGAATTCAGTGTGTGACATCACGGTAGCTATGGCCATCTTTTATACTGTAGCTAAAGCTTCAATGTGTCTATTTACAGTTGCAGAAGTATGACTGGACAATCACCAGTCGCAGGAGGGGGTTCAGCCAGTGGTCAGTTAGTTGTGGTCCTGCCATAGAGTTAATAGTAGCACTTTGTTTTACAGTTCAGAAATTGTAAACAAATAACCTGTAAATAAATAAATCAAAGATAAAACAGCTGCTTTTATTTACTATGACCTGTGTGGTTATTATTGGTGTATTTTACTGTATACTTGTATATTTACAGTCCTCTAGCTTTTCTGTAGTATTTACAATGTAACTATATTTCACTTACACTTTTTTTTAAATAATATGATGTTATATGGTTTAATTGTTGAATCAAAATTATTGCCTTTTTTATTTTGTCACATAATAGTTAAGCATTACAAAACAATGATAAAATGTGTACACTAGTTAATTATTGCATCTACTGAACTGTACAGTGTCATTTAGATTTTTCAGGGTTTACCTGTAAACACCAGTAATTACTGCACTGTAAAAGAAAGTGCCACTATATTTTTAGCTCTGTCACTCTGAATAAAGGTAGTAATTAAATGTAGCAGCCAAGTGATACTCTTTGCTGATCATATTTTCTTTTCATTTTTTACATTATTCAAGAGTCACATGTAACTGTAATTTGTCTTTTTTGACCTGAAACAAAGTATGCAGCTAAATTTCTTGTGATTCTAAGTCGAACCTATGGATCTGTTGTTTACAGCGCATTCATCATAAGAGCACCAAAGAAAGTGTACAGTATATATATACAGCCCAAAGTGTAAGGCTTAACATCATACAACAGTGTAGTGCAGATCCTTCTATCTCAGTCCAGTGTGCGCTGAGTCCATCCCCTTCAGTTAGATTTCACGGTGTTGCGTTCCATTAATTTCAGCTCAATTCATATTCAATTCAATCTGCACTGTTTCAGTCGGTCCCATTCCACCTCATTCACTGCTAATTTGATTTCAATTAGTCCACTCCCAAACCTTTTGATTCCACACACGTCCGTGTTTGTTGTACTCTGAGACCAGCCCAGCTACGTTTGAGTCAAGTGGATGTGTTTCAATATACAGTGTAAGTGTGGTTGTGTACATTTGGATTCTCCAGTGCAATCTCCTCTCTGTGTTTTCCTTTTGCAAACTATCATTACTGCTGAGATGCCCTGTGCTATTTTAATTACCTTAAGCCTTGTTCCCACATGTGCACCATTACATGAAGCGTACACTGACAGCTGATGTCGTTTGTAAACTTAGCTGTACTTCTATGGGCAGTGTGAGCCTACATGTTTAGATGATGATGCCTAGATGGTACAAGTTACTATACAAGGTGCGCTTTATGATTTATTAGCTAACTTTCCATAATTTGAACAGTGATGCATTTGTAAGGTGAATGGCATTTATTATTTCTGCCTTGGAATTTTTTTTTCATGGTTGCCAAATATTTATTATTGTGATCTGAACTTGCTCTGAGATAGTGTGCACAATAGTGTAAATATTTCAAATTAGATGATTTCTTTAACGTATGAGGAGCCAGGTTTCAGCTGATTAGGAGGCCATCACAACTGCCCCAAAATATTTAACTAAGCAAGGCCTACAGATGGGAGGTTTTTAAGTTTTAAAGGTTTCAGGCAGGACTGCTAAAAATAAGTACTGACCAAGTTTTAGAAGCACCCCAGGGCAAGAGTGAAAAGACAGCTTTGTCTTCTGTTAAATGTCCTGGAAAAACTGTTATACAAATATTGTAAAGTCGATGATGCTTAACAACAGGATGAATGGAATCACAGCACCCAAATTCCTTCATGCATCCATTTAGAGATGTGAGTGGACTAGGTAAGGCAAATCTCTCCTAGCCAAGTCTGAGAAATACTAGCCACAGGCAGATAACAGGCTAGTGATACCACCTTCCCTGATGGCCAGTGTCAGTTCAGCAGTTGGAGCCAGCAGGTGTGTAGTTACTCAGCTCTCTGCGGATGGTGCTGAATGGTGACAGCTCCAGCTCTGTAGTGCACTCGTGTTCATTGTCGTCGCTCGCTGTGGCCGAGGATGGAGCGTGGTTACAGCAGCAGCAGCAACAGCAGCAGTCCAGGAAGGCCCTGCCTAGTGGACGACACAAGAGAAGCAGCAGCGCCGGTGTCACGGCGGCCCGACAAAAGAGCAGCAGCTGGGAGAGAAGATGGAGCACGGACATGGTATGCTCGGGAACTCCGGCCGCCATGTAGGCAGAAACTATGTTGCAGATGTTCTCGGGCACCACGCACGCACCATAGACGATTGCCAGTGCGACAACGGTGCAGTTCATCTGGCTCTCTAACCGGATCTGCTTCTTGTTGCTGCGCACGCTGGCCTGTTCTGCATGCCGAATCTTGCGCGCCGTCACTAATGAGCACCCGATTGTGAAGAGAGTGGGGAGACAAAAGTAGCAGCCAAAGCACCACCACAGCCGAGCACCCTCGTATGTCAGGCCCAGCACATAGAGCATGTCAGGCAGTGAAGTGGATATCCTGATAATGCAGCGTTCAACGGGAGGCTCATCTGGGATTCCCGTGTCCTCTGTCACAAGCTGTCGAATAAGGAGCTCTGGGAGTGCCAAGAGGAGGGCGCCAATCCAGATGACGGCTAGTTTGGCAGTAGTAGATGTGCAGTTCTCTATCATCTCATAATACATCTGGACATTGGTGGCCGCACGGAAGCGGTCGATGCACAGAGCGCACAGGGTGAAGGTGGTCACACCCAGGGAGGCCACCTGAGCAAACACACAAAGAGAAGTCCTTAAAACATCATTCAGAAATTAACAGAGTTTTAGTCACTTTGTACATGAGGTATGGGTGTAAGTCTTGGTGGATTGCAGAGGCCTTACTCGACTGAAATATGTTGCCTCAAGAGCATTACTCATATCTTGAAACTGTGCATCAGCACAGAATGCATGAGGGGGAAATTAGAAAAGAGCCTGAGCTAACAGTGGCCTTACACAAGTGGTTATCTAAAGTCATTTCAACAGGCGGATGGGCTTATCTGTTTTCAATTCTGATATGGCTGTGACACTCTGCAAAGTTATAGTCATGGCTCTCAGGCTATCAAGAATAACAAAGACAAGATACTAAATTATCTCAAATAGAGAAATGATATTCCAGAATCACGAAGAAGGGCTTCGTGAAAAGTAAACAAATACATTTTTCTGCAACACACATTAAAAACATCAACTTCCACCAGCTGAAAAAAAAAAAACAGCCACCACCAATAAAGAAACAGCAGGACAGAGTGTAATGGTATTGGCCTTTAGGTACACCCGACAGTGATGCAATTACATGCAGTGGGGCAACAGAGGCACAGTGGAAGGCTCTAAGGTATGATTAACACAGTGTGTGTGTGTGTGTGTGTGTGTGAACTGAATTGAAGTCGAAAGATGCCATGCATACATAGAAAGGGAGGATTAAAAGCTGTCGTGGGTGGAGTCACTCAATCAAACAAATCTTCACATTTACTGTTCAATGACAATCTAATTAGCAAACTTTTTAAACATTGTGTTTTCCTGTTCATTTCTCATTCAAAACCTGCGTGTAACAGCTAATCACCTGGCACTGCCTTTCCATTTTAGATATGAGAATCTTCAAATTGTCGAATTTCTCCGGCACCTGAAAGCATCTGCTGGATTAGCCATCATTTTGGCACAGTGTGCACCCTGATAATAGTCCTCTGCAGCTGGAGTGTGTGTGTGTGTGTGTGTGTGTGTGTGTGAGAGAGAGAGAAAAAGAGCATGTGCAGCTCCTTCCACCACCAAATCTGCCTAAACATCCACTGATCCCCCTTCATCCTCTCACCCTACTAGCCTTCTCCCCCTAACTTACCCCTCCTCTCCTCGCCCTCTGTCCTTCCTTATTCACTACTGCATCTATTCTTCCCTTCATATCAAATTTAATTACAACAACCAGCTTCCCAGATGGCCCCACTGAGCCATGGCACTAATGCTCTGAACGCTTCCTGGACAGATATAGATGTTCAAACAGAAACACACATGCTGACCCTGACACGCATGCAGGTCTTAATCAGGCTCGCAAAAGGTCACAGTTACACTCTGGACAGCAACTGATTGCATCTGGGACCTGGAGGGTTTATTACCTGTTATGTCAAAATCTTGCAGGTGTCCTTGATCTGCGTCTAAATGTATTTAGGATTTAGTAAAAGACGTGTTCTTTTCAGAGCAACTCGGGACAGATGAATCCATTAGTTGGTTTGAGTGTCAAATTTTGAGTGCACTTGGCAGATGTGATCTTACACTTAGTCCTGCAAGTTTTTATACTGTGCCACTGTGTGTCTTGTAATAGAGATGAGCATCAGCCTGGAGCTGTTATGGCACTGAAATTTAAGCAGGATTTGACAGCGCCATGCTGCTCATCTCCAGCACGAACAAAATACAAACAAAAAGAAAGCGCGCCCTCCAAATGTTGCTGCAATAGACACAGAGTGACTCTGCTCACTTGATTCATGCGCCACTGTGGATAGCATTTACTGAAATTGCTTTCTGCTATTGCCCCACTCTTGAGTGTACACACTATACAGGGCTGCATGTTAGACATAAAGCATGGTGTTTTGATTCATAACAAACCAGTGTTGCACTCAAATCATATTTGATTGCATTATTTGGCATTTAAATATGTTATAGGCACCATATTTTTCCTTTCTGTCATGTACTGGTTACAATGGTGGATGCCCATATTAAACATGGTCAGAGGCCAAAAACACAGACTTCAGACTTGTATAAATGCTCAGCCAGTGTGATGATATATTTCTAATGTGGTCATCGCAGAGACACCTCTGGCCTTGAGCCCACAAACCTGCTCTTTAAATCATTTGTTATGTTTCCGCAAGCTATAAAAGAGTGCTTTTCTCCATCTTTTTTCTACCTTTATTATTATGAAGCATCATATTAGTCTCTGTGTTTGACCTACTTCTGATACACACAAATATCCATACAGTACACAAGAACAGGTGGTTGCAAATGCTGAATTTTTCATGACTAGAACAACAGGCCTGAAATTGGCTTTAAAGGCAACCAAGCTTTGATCAGCGTGTCAGGGCGGAGAGCAAGGGCAAGATGAACAAGCATAGCTTTGTACTGGAGGGGAGGTGAGAGCGAGAGAGAGAGTCCAAGAGTCAAGGCTGGTGGGGGGATGAAGCTGTCAGTGTGTTTGTGGAAGGGGGATATGCAAATGAGAGAATGAGAAACAGAAGCAGAAGAATGGGAAGTAAAGAGGGAGTCAAAGAATGAAAGGGGGGAAAAAGAGAAATTAGAGCAAGAGAGCTGAACAATAGCAGAGGAACACGTCAGTGAGTCTAACTCACTGAGTGACAGGAAGAGAGAAATAAGCCATGACATCCTCAGAATGATTAACAATGTTAATGTGGCATTTACTCCAACCAGCAGCCTTGACCTTGTCATGTTCAGTTTACCTGCAGACAAGACAACAGCTCTGTTAGCTTCAGGGTGAGAAATCGTCCAAATTATTCAAGACAGTAATGCACTGATCCGAAAAACACCCAAGTAAATAATATATGTATACTTCTTTTGATTTTACACCTACCATCTCCCTCTAAAGGAATAGCCCTCAGAACAATAGGAAAGTCCAAGAAACTCAGTAAAGATCCAAGAAGAAGAATTATAGATTTACAGGATAGAAAGCCCTCTAGGAGCCATTTTTAAACAACTGCAGATTCTAAGATCATCAGTTCAAACAACTGTATGCAAGTACATGTCATTCAGATGTGTCGCCACTTTGCCTGAAATGTCACTCTCAGATGAGAGGAAATTGGTTACAATGTTCGGGAACAGCCCAGGAACCATGAGCTGGAAAATGCTGGAAACTTGTCGTCACCATCCACAGTGAGGCACATTTTACATCGCCTTGGACTGAAAGGGTGCTGATCAAGAAAGAAGCATTCAAACCCCAAAATGACCCAAAATGACTGACATTCATGCCCATCATTAGTGTGTGTGTGTAAACTTCTGACCACAACTGTATCTAATAACAGGAATTATCTAGAAATTTCGTGGATGCTTTCATTTAGTTCTGTGATTGGAACTCCGTCCTACTAAATATCAAATGATATCAAAAACCACTCGTCACCAGGTGATGATAGACAACTTGCAAAATAGGTCAATGCAGTTTTTACACTTTATATCATGAATTGCTTCTCAACCTTGGACTTCAAGAGCTCAAAAAAAAGGAAAAAGAAAAAAAAAACATGAAAAGGCCTTTCATCTACAGCATGTTTTTCAAATCCTGGCAGTCCATCTGCGCAGCAGGTGAGAAAGACATTTTCCCCCTGGTACTGTTTTTTAATAACGCCCCATTAAGTTCCAGATTAAAGGTCTTGTGAGCCAGTGGTACAAAGGCTCATGTTATTAATTGGCTCTTAACAAGGACTGCTGGAGCATTTGGGGCCATACTATGACTATAGCCACAGTCAGAGGGTAATGGGTGTTATCAAGTGATGAATGGGCTAAAGTCGAAACACAACAATGCACAAACACAACCACACACATACATACGCCTGGTAGTAATGAGCCAGGGAGACAAAGGGTTATTCCAGCTGCATTGCTTTTCTTTTTCAGGGAGTGTGTGACCCAGTGCAGGCTCCAGCAGACCATAACTCTAACCAGAGACCCTGCCACTGACAGCAACCATCCATCAGTTGGTGCATGTGCAAAAGAGACAGTGTTGAGGGTCAGAATGCAAGTCCTACAAAGAGTGTGTCTGCTCATGCCCATGTTTGTGCAGAATTTTTGAAATTCTGTTTCTGCATGGGTGATGACATGACTATGAATAAGTGTGTGTTTGGGGTGGGGGGCTCATTCCTGTCCCCAGTATAAGGACGTATTGCCAACATGGCTAAAAGACTTTGTTTTGTCTCTCCAATCCCCATCGTTATCACGGGAGTCCAACACCCAAGGCACACCACCATCAGCCAGCCCCACATCGCGGCGGTGGCATCAAACCAGTATTAATGCCTCTCCCCTGACCGAGGTGTCTGTTATTAGAATGGGTTGGCTCAGTTTTTCATCAGCCACCCACCTACCAGTCCTGCAGCCAGTAAGCTCCCTGTCAGCTTCCCAATCTTCTAAGGGGAGGAAACAAGGCTCACAGCATCGTGTATGGTATTTCCGAGCTGGTCAATTACAAGACTTTGTCAGAGTGGTTTGTCTCTGAAGAGATGATGAGCCCTGTTGAGAAGCCCAATCATCAGTGTAGACGGTGAACCTTGTGGAGCAGTACCAGTCATCTGAGGGGACTGTAACCCCTGTGCAGCTCAGCCAGCTTCGTCCCCAAAGAATCCCTAGAATCCTGTCTGTTGGTTGTCTCGAGTTAGTTGGTCCTACTCCACCTGGGTCCTGAGACTGTGGTCTTGAGTCTGTGAACCTGAGTCCATGGGTCCCGAGCTTGAGTCCAAGGGTCCGGCACTACTTGAGTGAGAGGTGTCCTATCGCCTCTGCCAGTGCTGGCCCCCAGCCAAGCAACCAGGGTTGTCCCTGTGCCACCATCAGTCCTAATGCCTCTGCTGATACCAGCCCCCAGTCAAGTCACCAGAGGTGTCCTGATGCCTCTGCTTCAGCCGGCAGTGTGCTATGAGTACTTGTTCCATTGGTGGAATTCAACACACTACATCTTAGGAAATTATCTACAAAGCTGCTGTAATGGCTGTTGTTGCATCCAGTCTGTCAGGAGCAAGCTACACTATATGGACAAAAATCTTGGCCTATACCTATTAACCTGTGAATTCAGTCCCACTGACACATGTGCATAAAACCAAGCACCTAGCCATGCAGTCTGCCTTTACAAACATTTGTGACAGAATGGGTCATTCTAAAGAGCTCACTGAACTGTGATCCTGTAAAAGGAAGCTACAATTTTAACAAGTCAGTTTGTGAAATTTCTTCCCTCCTAGATATTTCATGAGTGGTATTATTGCAAAAATAGAAGCGTTTAAGAGCCCCAGCAACTCAGCCACAAAGTGGCAGACCACATAAAGACTGAGGTCGCAGGGTGCTGAGGCATGTAGTGCATAAAAGTCTCCAACACTCTACCGGTTCAGTTCCTGCAGAGTTCCAAACTTCCTCTGGCATTAACATCAGCACAAAAGCTGTGCACCAGTAGATTCATGGTATGGGTTTCCTTGGTTGAGCAGCTCCTGTGGATGCAATGTGTATGTAGCCCAGTACTTTTCTCCATATAGTGTAGCTAAAAGCCACAGATCAACTTATTCTCTACTAGGGCTAGCAGAAGTCATATCAACAGAAATTCAAACATCTTCCATGCCATTCTGCTGTTGTAGGAGTCCACTGGCCATGTGAAGGGCTGCTGAAAATAAAAAAAGAAACTATCTATTCAATTCAATTCAATTTTATGTATATAGCGCCAAATCACAACAAACAGTCGCCTCAATGTAATTTGTATTGTAAGGTAAAAACCATACTGTTACAACTATTGTGTTGGCAGAGACAAGAAGCTACTCACTCCTTGATCTCACTTCTTGAAAAGCAAACAAACAAACATAATTATTTTTTTACGCGGTAAAAAAAGGCTAAATGAAATGTGTTTAACTGATCCTTTTAACAGCAGTGAGCAATTTGCATGTCATGTTTTTTCTAATATGTTACTCTGTTTATTTCGCTCACGTAAAATAGAGTGGTAGAGAATCAGAGATTATCACTGAAATACTGCAGTGTCATTATTGGTTGTTATAGGAACAAATCTCCTTTGTACATGTTTTGACTAATAACGCATTAGGAAAACAAGGCATTAATTTGAGGTACAGTAGGAGGCCCCACACTGAGCCCATCCTCCTCTGCCTTGTATAGCCATACTTACAATGGTTTATTTAACAAAAAAGTAGTGCCTCCTCTACCACATGCAGTCCACTTATGTTTCCAAAGCCCTTCCTCAGTGGATGCTCAGAAGTTGTGGAGACGGCTTATCAAATGGCTTTTGTGATTTTGCTCTTGTGATGACTGAACATGTGTTTGAAAGTTTCATAACTAATATATATGACACCGAATGAAAGAAAGACATTTAAAGATATTGTTTGAAATGTTCACAAATATGATTCATTTTCTTTTAAGATTGAGCCCACATTGTGCATTGCACATGCACACAGAACCAGAATTTTACAAATGGTTACTATAAAGACTGCTTTGCTTTCCTTAATTAAGTTAATAGCAACAGTGCTTCACTGCTTTGTCTCAGTCTTTTACTGGCTGTTTCTTCCAGACAATAAATTTCTCTTCCATTAAATCAGATCCTGAGCAGTGGCAGATTTCCCTTGGATGCAAAAAAAAAAAAAAAAAAACACTCCCCTCTACCCTACTCC
>VUQK01019647.1:20691-32759 GCA_015106715.1 Bujurquina vittata
CCCCAAAAAAAAAGCACACCCCCCCCCCCCCCCCCCCCCCCCCCAAACAAACCAAAAAACAGTGCATAGACGCTCCAATGAATTTTAGAAACATTCAATTTGATTTGGTTTGATTAGAGTGCAGGAGGGTCCAGAGGGTGTAGACAGATTTCATACTTGCATACTAATTTGAATAATTTACACCGCCACGTCTGTGTAGTTTTGTCTGGAAAAGTTATTGTTCCTACTGAATCCACAGGAACAATAATTTATAATAATCAGCTGGGAATGTTATCAGGCTGGGAGCCTTTAGCTTCAATATGTAAAATCATGCTGCTGGGACATTATGAACTGAAGCTACGGGAGAGTTTAGAGTCCTTTAATGAAATTTGCTTTTAACAACATTTGACCCTGCACACTTGTGTCTCTGCGCTACTGAATCTTGATTTTGGTTTGCTCTTGTGCAAGGTCAGGCTTTTATCACACTACTTAGAGCATAACTCAGTAGGTTGTTGTGTTAAGAGCTTTTCCCTAAAATTATTATTGTGCTTTAAGCTTTGTCCCATTCTGAAGAATGACATTATCTTCTCATAGTGTCAGCACATCATCGGCATGCTGCTAGTAAGGATGTCTGCCAGGCTGCAGTCGTGATAAACTAAAGAGTGCCTCAGCACATGTTAATGTATAACCCAATGCTGCCATCTAGTTGTGTTAAACAAAACAGCAGAAACACAGGTGACAGGTAACGTCACAACTTCTTTAGATCATTGTTCACTTGTTTTGCACTGCTTGTACAAAAATCAGCAGGGACACTGACATGCTATTTCTATTTGTTATGTTATATAGTACTGTATTATATATTATATATATATAATATTGCTGTGAAGATGTTTCTTCTTCAGAATATAACCAGGGTGTATAACTCTAGTCAACATCCTTGTAAATTACCAGTGTCTGTAAATAACTGAAACAGGCTATCATGCACCAGATTAAGCAAAATCCAGTAATGTTGCACTATTTGCACTCATTGTATTTTTTAAAGCTTGCTTACAAGCAGGAATGGATAGACTTCCATGGTCTTATAGGTTCAGGACAGTTCTAGGCTTGACAGCTCATCCAGATCTTGTCTGGTAAGGGGTGGTGGAAGGGACTCTCTCATGTGTCTTCTGTGAAGTGTGTAGTGTGGTACTGGGCGAAGTATGCTGAAGTATGAAGGAGTTAAATAAGTCAATTTTATTTATCCATCTATTTTCTTCTACTTATTCAATTCAGGTTTGGGGTAGGGGAGGGGGTGGAGCCTATCCCAGCTGCCATAGGGTGAGAAGCGGGGGTTAAATGTTTGTCCTGCCCTCTTGTCCTCCTTCAGCTGTAGATATTTGGCAAAAATCGGTCTGTTTCAACTTGTCTGATGACCCCTGCTGGACCACAGTGGTCATGCTCTTGGAGATGAATGCTCTTGGCCTTGCTGGCATCCTCTCCTAGCGTGAACACCTCTGTGACCGACCACTTTTGGCTCAAGTTGCTGGTGAGTGTTTGGTATGACTGAGTGCTGACGATGACTCATGAACAGCTGAGCTGGTGATCTGAAGCTGCCACAGGAGACTCAGGTAGGGTTCCCTCTGATTGGCTCTGGCCTTCTCCATCAGTGATTTGGTGGTCTGCACAGATTTCTCTCTCTGGGGATGATGTGAAGTGGTGGTTATGTGAGTAAAAGACAAACACATTTCAGCTGTGACACTGGCATGGGTAAATGGACTAGTTCTTATGTGGCGCTTTTCTGCTCTACTTGAGCACTTAAAGGGTTTTATACAACATGCCTCATTCACATTAGCACTTGTTTTTCTGTGCCTAAGTGCTTTTTATCTAACATTCACACTCGGACAAACGGGTGCAGACTGGAGCTGCCAGGGATTGAACCACCAACTGAGTTTTCTTTTGGTCTTCTTGGTTCATCTCATTTCCACTCTGTTCCCTGCTATATTTAATTTTGTCTGTTCTCTTTAATTCCCTCATTTCTCTCTTTCAGTATTCTCTTGTCCTCATTTTCTAATGGAGTCTGTCACTGCTTGTTTTGCCATATCGTCCTCCTCTCTTTATGTCCAAGGGTTGCTCTCAGGAGCATAAAAATTACTCTAGCGTATTTCCGATAGTTTTTATAATTGTATCTTAATGTCGTCTTTAAAAAAAAAAGAAAGGAAAAAACTGTCATTAAGTTTTCCTCCATTGTTTCTCTCACCTTTGTGATTAGTCTCACGTTCTCCCTCCATTTCTGACCAAGAACATAATTAATGCCCCATTATGTGGAAATGTGATCTTATAAAACATTCATAGTGATTATCTTAAGTGGAAAACGAGCGAAACGGAGAGAAAAGATTGCTGTGGAGGGGCTTTGAATGCATCTTGATTAAACAGATGCATTAAAAAACCTGCAGATTTTATCCACATAAACCAACATGCTTTCACTCTCATTTACACACAAACATTTAAAAACACAAAGCCACACGCTGCAAGAAAAGCACACATTTCCTCTAACAGGAGGGCAGCTGCAGGATATCCTATTGTTTGCAGGGATTGCTACATTAACTAAACAGTCTGCTGTATGATTGCAGTAAACGACCCCTACCGAGATACAATTACAGTAAATGGCCTCTTCTTACTGGCACTGTACCTAATATGCTGGTAGTAGATGAATGAGTCTCACAGGGAGGCAGGACGCAGCAATTGGCTTCTTGTACCTAATATTTAATTAGCTAACATTAATATCCTAGAGAAGGCTTATATAATACATGCATGAAGCAATTTTAGACACTGAATGAGAAGAATTTCCTTTTATTTGTCAGTGAATGGATATGAAGTTATAGAAACTGCAACTTTTTGGAACAGTTCTTGTTTGATGCCAGTAAGAAAGTAAAAGTTGGAACGAGATTTCTGTCGGTGAACCTGTGGATCGATCATTACTGGCTGCCGAGCAAACTCGCTGGCCACCGCAGTCTGTGGCTCGGTGCGTGCCCGTGCACAGTCGGTGATGGTCACAAGCCCCATGTCCCTGAGCCATCAGGACCACCGGGGTGAAGTATCTACTATTCTGTTATTGTTAAGACAAATGTGCTGCCCTTGCGGTTGTACTTCGTGAGTCTGTGTAGAAATATTTTAACAGTCTCATATCTGAGCTTTTTGCACGTCACATCTTACCTGAAAATGTACGGCACATAGGTATGGATATGGATGAACCTACCCACACTCTTAATCCCCAGAAATGGGGAATTTCTAATTTATTTTGTTTTTTTTTTCTTTATAAATTTCAGTGTTTCCAGTTCAATCCAGTTAGAGATTTTTGCGAAACAAGAACGAAAGAAAGTAAAAAGAACAATCTCTGGATTTAGCTGGTTCTGCCACAAAACAAAATATGCATTAAAAAGTAGGGTAATGAATATATTTAAGTTTCGGGGGGGGAAAAAAGGCAGTTGAGAGTCAGAGCTCTGCTGAGCTGAGTATATCTTTAACTCCTAATGACGTCATGAATTTCTTTACAAATAAAATTTTAACCATTAAAGAAAAATGTATTCATAACCATCTCAAGGACATGAGCGTGGGCTGAAAAGTTCATAGGCTGACCATGATGCAAGGATCGAACTTGACCAAATGTTTTATTTTTCAACATAGTCTCCCTTGCGGTCCACACACTTCTTCCATCAGTGTGCTTGGATGCCTGTGGTATAGAAGCTCTCATTCTCACCCTCAAAGTCCTCAACGGCAGAGATGACCTCATCATCAGTCTGATGCCGCTTCCCAACCAAGTGTTTTTTCATGTTGGGGGGCAGAAAATAGTTGGATAGTGCCATATCAGCAGGATATGGAGGGTGATCAACCATCTCATAACCACAGTGGCGCAGAGCAGCCATTGGAGCCATGGAGTTATGTGCAGGAGCATTGTCCTGTTTCACCAGGACAATGCTCCTGCACATCAGTTTTCCAGGACATTTTGACTTGATTGCCTTTTTCAGCTGCCTCAGCAAGTTGGCATAGTATTGTGCATTGATAGTATGGTCTTTTTGGAGGTAGTCAATGAACACAATGCTTTTTGCATCCCAGAAGATGGAGACCATCACCTTGTCTGCTGATGACACCACCTTGGCCTTCTTTGGTGGGGGAGAAGATACTGTAGGTGTTTCCAGTGTATGAACTGCCTTTTGGTCTCTGGCAGAAAGTGGTAAAGCCAACATTCATCTTTAGTGAGAAAAGGTTCAATAAAATCGTCTGGATTTGCTTCAAAAAGGGCCAAGTTCTCCTGCAACATGGCCAGCCTGGTGCACTTTTGATTAGGTATCAAAAGTCGTGGCACCCAACGAGCGGAAACTTTCTACACGCCAAGATCAAAACTCTGTAAAGTACAACTCTGTAATTCTGATAATAGAGCAACAGGTAAGCTACTGACACTAATGTGAAGAGCACAGGGGTACAACTACTATTGACCCAAATGTCATCCTCGCAATTCTCTATGTATGTTGCTAAGAAACAGCTTCAATATAACTGATAATAAAACCAAATTGTTTGTTTTATTATGTATGGCTGTCATATGCTTAATGTGATACATAAAACAAGCACAAACAGAGAACATAACATTCAAACATTCAAAATTTAAAAGAATTGGTATTTAATTCAAAAAAAAACCCCACATAGATGTTAATAATTTGCTGTATGTGTGATGATGTTTGAGCAAAGTTTTGTTGAGATTCATCATCACAGATAGTTCTACTAATTGCATTCATTTTTTAACAATCTTTTATATACAGTCTTTGCTCTTGAATAATTCGTGCATGTGCTGGATGAGTAAAAGTGGCACAGATGCTTCTTTCAAGTTTCTAGATACAATTGGAAAAGAACTCTTTTGACGGTTGACAGGCATTATTGCATTTCAGGCAGTGATATATGGCTCAGAGAGGATATTGTACAGTGGGCATAAAGAAATGGGCTAAGCACACAATCCCAGGTAATGACAGCGGCTTTGGTGGTTGACAACATGTTATCAACATTTAGTGCTTAGGGTTTGCCGAAGGAAATCTCTGAGAATCTTAAAGTGCTTTAAGGAATTTAATCATCTGATGACACAGGATGGCACTGAAAGCAGGGGAAAAATCAATGATAAGTTGTTTGTTATGAGGAGTGTCTAAGTATCATATAAGTGAATGCAGGAGACAAGCCACTACATCATTTGTGCCGCCTTTGTTCTCCTGTGAATACGCTGGAGGGTTTGCAGGAGTTTAGTGACAGGTGGTCGAATTATGCTCAAAACCACTATCAATTAGATGATAAGTTGGTTTTGCAGAGCTGTTCTCTTCATCACTCCTCTCTCTTCTTTACTTATCTTTAAATTTACAATTTAAAATTGAGATTGTACAGTTCTTCCCTCACTCCCAACCTGTCGCTGCAGATAGCTGCCACTCCCTGTGCCTGGCTCTATTGGAGGTTTCTTCCTGTTAAAAGGGAGTTTTTCCTTCCCACTGTTGCCAAGTGCTTTCTCATAGGGGTCGTCTGATTGTTGGGGGTTTCTCTCTATTAGTGTAGGCTCTTTACCTTACAATTTAAAACGCCTTGAGGAGAGATGCTATATAATTAACACTGAATTGAATTGAATTGAACTGAAGTAAAACACCTGCATATTTTTGGCACATACACAAAACACTCAGTGATACAATGTTGCTATAAGTAAAAGAAAAGAGAGGGCTAAGTTCACTCCTGTTTCCTTAGTGAAAAAAAAAACAGGAAGGGGCCATCCCCAAACTGTTTTCACAAAGCAACCCATTCTTTCACAAATGTTTGTAGAAGCAGTGTGCATGTCTATGTGCTTGATTTTATACACCTGTGGCCATGAACGTGTTTGGAACACCTGGATTCAATAATCTGAATGGGTGACTGAATACGTTTGGCAATATAGCTGATCAGGAAAAAATGGAAAGCTGAAAAATATGTTGCGTTGCAACCACATTTCTTAGTAATCAAGACACTACCTCTTTGACTTCAAACTTAACTTTGCCGTCAGTGCGCGCGTGTGAATGTTTCTTCAGAAATGAGAATACAAATTGAAACCTCACCAGTAACACACTCTTTTCCCAAGAGTGAAATTCTTATTCACCTCACATGTTCCTGCCTTGATTACTGGGGTACATCTTGCTGTCTTATACATCATATAACCTAATCTAACTACATTCGGTGCCTATTCTCACTTTTCCTCATTGCCACATTTCCTCGATGCCCTTTTGGAGCCCATCAAAAGTGCAACGTGAAATGACAGGTTTCACTGGAAGGCTGGTCCATTACCTTGTGTCCTCTATAGCAAATATGTGGGCATACATGCAGTCGGTGTCCTTTTCCTTCACAGTTCAGTCACCTAATGCTATGAATTCCTGTATTTTTCAGAGGTGATGTTTCATGTAGCTCAAGTCACCAGGGGCACCATGCCGCGCACCTGGTGCTCTTCTTTCTCTCTCCATCCTTCCTGCTCTGTCACCTGCTGGTCCGCCTGACACTGAAGGAGCACAGCACTGTTTGTGTAATGATTTCGACACAAATAGTTTGGGCACATGTTGGTAAGCAGCTTTTGGCTTAAGCGTCTCATTAAAGATAAATGTTATATTTTTCATGTTAAGTGAGTTGGTGTTTGTGTTCAGCTCGTGTGTGTGAACATATCTGCATGAAAAGTGCATGATTATTTTCCCTCCGTGCGCAGTTCCTTGACTGGTCAGCAGATGTTACTGTGCTACAAAAAGAAAGATGAAGAAAGGAGAGGGAGTGAGTGTGGAAGGCTGTTTTCTACATAATCATTTCAAAAATGTCACTGATCATGATGGATGCAAAAGTACTGTGCCAAAGTCTTAAGCCACCCCCAATTTCTTCATATTTTCCTATCAAAGTGGGAAATAGGTGCAGTGATTTATTGAAACATGCAAACATACATGGAAATGCAGTATGTAAGGCAAAAACAGAGTTTGTACAATTCTGACAAGCTTAAAAGGTAATATTTGGTTTGACAACCTTCAAAATCTGATGGTACTTTTCTGCATTCACAATTCCATCTGTAACACCACTGGCTGAAATGTAGCCACAAACCATGAGAGAGCG
This sequence comes from Bujurquina vittata, assembly GCA_015106715.1. Lineage (NCBI taxonomy): Eukaryota > Metazoa > Chordata > Actinopteri > Cichliformes > Cichlidae > Bujurquina > Bujurquina vittata. The sequence continues at coordinate 27,790 of VUQK01019647.1, forward strand.
TCCATTGATGGCTGCAGATGCTCACTGTTGTACCTCTCTGCTGAACTCCTCCATGTATATTGCTGACAATTTTAACCAAAATTTTCAAATTTGGATTCATCACTCCATCAGATCTGTTGCCACTGATTTTCAGTCCATTTCTTGTGCAATTTGGCCTTTTCTCCCTGTATCCCTTCCTTCCTTAAGAATGGCTTCTTTACAGCCAGCCTTCCATTGTCCATTACCGAGGCTTCGACAAAGAATAGGTAGCTCAATAACAGAGATTAGAGCAAGCCATAGGTATTAACGGTATTTCACTTCAGTGGTTTGAATCACATTTATCTAACAGACTCCAGTTTGTTCATGTAAATGGGCCATCTTCTTCATACACTAAGGTTAATTATGGAGTTCCACAGGGCTCTGTGCTACTGCCTTAGGCAGTATTATTAGAAAAAAATTGCGCAAATTTTCATTGTTATGCAGATGACATCATGGAATTGCCCAATTTAAAATAAATAAGGTGTAACAAGAGAACATGGTTTTCAGTGAGATTTCATCAAATTCTTACACTTTAATAAATATAGCTCTGGAAGATTTTTGTTGCCATTTGCTTTCAGGGGTGTTTAATAGCATTTTTAAAAAATTAGTCAGGTTTCATACCAACAGGTCCATGGAAAACAAATGTTTTACATGTGGCATTTTAAATGAGGACAACACTAGCTAAATTCATTTTTATCTTGCAAGATGCTGAAACTGCCAGTCATTTCAACACGCCATTTTAATGTTCTTCCTAGCTGGGGACAGAGAGCTCAGTTCTGACTGCAGGCAAAATCAATGAGGCATTACAGAAAGTTATGGTGTGTTAAGTGAAATAAGTTCTCCGTTTGGCACAGCTATGTACAGGCTGTTGAATACAAGAGTCTGCGTGTATTTTAAATCTGGCTTCTTTCTGCATGTTCATTTTCATCATTTCACTCTAATGACTGTAAGTGTGTAGGCGTGTGTGTGTGTGTGTGTGTGTGTGTGTGTGTGTTCCTTATAGTTATATCATTACCAGTATTCGGCTTGGTGGAAAGAAACCTAATATTGCTTGGCCTTAGGGGATCTGCTAATAAGCACCGTACTCATTCTTAGACACTGTACTGTGCATGCTGGAAAAGAGAGAGACTTAGCCACTTGTACTGTATATCTATCTTGTCCTAGTTATCTACTGTAGCCTTATAGTTAGTTATCAAGCCAGCTAGCAATGCAAATTAAAAAATAATTTTGATAGGTTAACAGTTAGGGGTCTCATTCTGCGCATGAGTTTAAAAAAAACAAAAAAGAGCCCTAATATTAGATGCTGTTGTGTAATAAGCTCTATACAGTTCATTTTTCTGAACTGCAGCAAGATGCATCTGATGATCTGATTCTACTGCGTTGATTTTGATGCAGGGGCGTCACTGCAGCTGACGAGTCAGTGTTATGAAATCACAGCTTTTCTTCAGGACTTTGCATCTGGATATCTCTTAGTAGTTTATTCATTTATTTATTCATTTTAATATTTCAACCACGAAAAGTCCTTGGTCAGGTTTAGGAAAATGACCCTTTCACAATCTTTCCTCCATCTATTGGAAAGCCTGTCTGCAAGAAATTTGTGGATTGAGCCACTCTTTGGTATTATTTGGCTCTTTTCTTCCAAGTTGCAAGGCTATTCCATTACAGCATCAGTGGTCAGCTGCATCGACGATCCTCAAGAATTTCTCATTATAGCGATACAATTAAAAGGAAAAAAAAAAGACAAACACCAATATATAGATATCAGAGCAACATTACATACATTAAATAAAGGGTATTTCTAGGTAACAGTAAACAGAGAAGAATCAAATAAAACAAAAGCAAAGACCTGGAGGAGACTGTGGCTCATTGTGGGCTTGTTTGGTGCTTCATTAATCTTGTCTCCAAAGGGCTGCTCTTCATCACAAATGTGTGTTTACAGCATACCAGCATGCTGTGTTATTAGTAAGATCAACTCTATATGTGTCTGTGTCTGTTCATATTCTGTGCCAAGATATGGGCATGTCGTGGTGGACGTTCATGCTGTGTCAGTGTGCGTAATAGGTGCTGACTCTACAGCTCATTACAGACCACCAGGGAGTCCTGTGGCCTCCAAGTAGTGAGGAGAAGGAGGAGACCTCCATGACCTAAAAACGAAGGAAGACTCTGGGATAGAGAAGCTGACTCTGTCCAGATCCCGCTGGGCACAGCGTCCACTTGCTGACAGCCTCAAACAGCTGATTCTGCACTCCTGACACTCTTTGTGTTTAAATTGGCTTTAAGAGATAGTTATTTATAATGCCCACACTTAAGCCTTAATGAGTGAAAGCCATTACTAGGTTTTTAATGTGTTACAGTTAACAGCAAAATCATTTGAGCATAAAAGCACCCGATTCAAGGGATGAATGAATCTTGTGTCTGCACATACCAGACAACTTAGCAAAGAACCAATTTTAAAGTCTATCTTTGTCACTTTTTTACTAGCAGCCTGTTGCAAAAACACATCATTCATTCCCATTTCTTTAGTTGAATCTATGAAAAAGGCCACGATTACAATTTGACAGCCATAAAATATTTTTATGCACCAACAAGGTGATTCCCAAAGACCCGTTAGCCAAAAATGTGGCACACTTGTCATGGTGTGCAATGTGTTGTTAAAGATTTTGAGAAAACTAGACAAGAGAAGTGGCAGGAAAAAAAAACTGCAGAAGATGAACAATATCTGAAAGTCATGCCCTCAAGAAGCAGGAGAAAATCCATCAAATACCTGACACAGGACCTGAGAGATGCATGTGGGCATCTAATCTACTGTTCGCTGAAGCGTCACCAGAAGTGGTGACAATGGAAGGGTGGCTGTCAAGAAGCCATCTTTAAGGAAGGGAAACAAGGCAAAAAGACTGATGTATGCAAAATGCACTGAAAATCATCATCAGCAGATCTCATGGAGTGATGAAGCCAAATTTGAACTTTCTGCTTAAAATTGTCATCAGTATACATGGAGGTGGTCAGGAGAGAGGTGCAACAGCGAGTGCCTGCTGCAATCTGTAAAACAATGTGAAGGCTCAGTCGGTGGTGCCATGGATTGATGGAATTGTATTTACTTGGATTATCTTTGTCTAATATTAGAATTTGTGTTATGATTAAAAACATTTCATTTGACAAATGTGCTAAAAAATACAAACAAAAAAACAAAACAAAAAACAAAACCTAATAAATCTGGAAGGCCGCACATACCTTTTCATGGCACTGCACATAGTGCTGAACCAGGCGACCCTGAACCATCCCTTAGTTCTGCTGCTACGGGCTCAGACAGCTGCGGGACTTCATCGATGCACCGAGCACCTGTTTTCACTCTCCATGTGTTTCTATATTACTGCAGCATGTCATTGAATTTTTGCCTTCTCTCTCTCCTTTAGTCTCTGTTGTCCTGTTTCGCTGTGCTCTCTTTCTCTTCTCTTCCTTCTGTTCTTGTTCCTCTCAGCCCCCAATTGCTTGCTGCAGAAGGCTGAGCCTGGTTCTACCAGGGGTTTCTGTCTGTTATAAGGGAGTTTTCCCTTCCCATAGTTACAAAGAGCTTGCTTATAGGGGGTCACTTGATTGTTGGGATTTCTCCAGCATACTGTAGGGTTTTAAACCTTACAGTAAAAAGTGCATTGAGGTAAATGCTGTATTGAATTTAACATATGTTTATTATGTTCTATGGACTAGTGGTTTACACTTGGTGATGAGAACTGCAGCAAAGAAAATGCCAGATTCCTTAAGGGTTCCAAGTATCATTTGTTCTTATGATCAACTTCAAATCTATTTTATATAGCTATGTGCAGCCCTTACCACCTATAGCAAAAATATTATCAACTGGAGCAAACTTTAATATGTTTACAAGTTTATGCAAGATGCAAAATTCACAGATTTTTGGGGCATCAGCTTGGCCTCAGGGGAATAATGCTTCTGATCAAAAAGACTCAAAAAGAAGAAAGTCTTTTAAAGCTCGGGGCAACTTAGAGAATAAGATGGAACCTAACCAAAGTGCAAATTGAGATAATAGAAGAAGACATGTTACAGAAAGATGTTTTGATCTACTTTATTTGTACTGCACTGTACAAATATCCCCAGGTCCCTGAATGGCAAAAACACAGTTATTTGGAGGAAGAGTGAGGTTTAAAAGGTCACCAAAGCCTTACTGCATCAGTTTGAGGGAAGTGAGTGCAAAATACCCCACAGGGATCATAAACTATCAAATAAATTACCTTTTTGGACCATTGTAGTTTACAACTACCAGTGCTGCTCACTAAAAAAGACTGATATGACTGCACTGGTGTTCATTTCCACTGCTGAATATACAGGGATATATATATATATATATATATTGTAATGCCTCTATGTGGCATTAAATAGTGTATATGATGTACAGCAGTTAGGTTTCATCCACTTTTTCACCATATAACATTGGGAAATTGTGTGTTAGTATAGAAGAATTAGGTCTACAGTGTGTATGATAAAGTCTGGGATTAATTAACCTTATTGCAGTAAGCTAATATTACAGAGAAATAGTGAGCGCGGCTACAGAATTAAGGCCGGGTTCATATTGCGAACACAGCAACAAACCACTTCCTGACCCCTTCACTACTTCTTAGATTTAAGAACTGCAATCAACATATGCAGCAGTGTCTGAAGATTTCACTCATACTGAACCAAAAGGCCCAAAGAACCCATCATCTCCCCAAGCAGAGTGCACAAGAGCAAAAGAGAGAGTGAGAAAACATAATAACACTCAAAAGTCCCCCTATTATTCTGTTTGAGACATCTGCTTCTGTAATGAAACAAACAAACATGCATAATTCAGCCAGTCAGGCGTTCCGCATTGACTGTGAATGAGTTAAAACACACACACACACGCACACACACACACACACACACACACACACACACACACACAGGAGGCAAATAATTATTGT
>VUQK01019648.1:4052-21302 GCA_015106715.1 Bujurquina vittata
CGGCGGGACCAAGGGAAAGATGTTGAAGGACGTTCTATGGGGGGGGGGGGGCGCAGAGGTTGAAGAACCTGGTTCGGTGTGTGTGTGTGTGTGCGTGTGTGTTGGGGGGGCATCCCTTATTAGAAAACCATGTCACATTCCCTCGGCGCTGACCAGACTCGATCCACTGGCAGTAATCCCCCTCCAGCCCCGCCATGCATGTTATTCACTTCTCTCATAAGTAGTTAGAGAAACTGTTTTCAGTTGCCACTAATAGCCACTGACCTCCAGTGACACAGGCCAACAATGGGTTTGTCAGGCCTGAAACGCACAACTAAAGAAGCTGATTAGAAACTCAAGAGGTTTGAAGCAAGAATCAATGGCTGCTCTGTCCCACCACAGTGCTTCCAGCATGGTGCTGATGATTGTGCGACCTCCATTAGTTATGCCTCATTAAGTCCCACAAACTCTTCTCTAAGAACATGTGTTTGTAGCCAGTTCTGAAATCTATTGCGGCCGTGGATCCCACACTGATTGTGCGCAGGCAGGAGAGGCTGGAGGAAGGCCTTCGCTGTTGTCTAATAACTTTTTGAGATGTGTATGAAAACCTTTGACCTTCACTCAGCTTGTGTGTCCTTTAGGTCCTCAAATGAAACATTCCCTCCTTTATGCTTTTCTTTTCAAATTCCTGGTCAGATCCTTTGGTTTTGCATTCATAACGTGCCGTAATTACACGCAGGCCTTTGTGTTGTTTCAGGGGGTTACACATCACATTGGTGTGATTTAAATGTAGCACAGCTCCAATTAGCCAGAGCCAAGAAATGTAGTTTATCCTTATTAAGGTCAAAGTAATAAATAAATACAAATCTGTCTCCAGTCCAAAACTGTTTAATTTTATGCTTCTGTTTCTTTTTTTGCTTTTTGGTGGCATCACTTTGTGTTACAGGTTTTGTGTAATCTTCTGTGTTTCTGTTTCTTTAAGGGTGAATGAATTACATCGTCTTAATTCTGTCAGCCTCCAGTTGTCAGTGAGCGGAAAAGAGAGGATATTATGGACCATCCATACTGTTTCCTTTGAATTTGTTTCAGAGCTGTAGCACCTGGGTGTGTGTTTGTCTGCGCGCACGGGCAAAAATAAAGCACTTTTCAAAAACCAGCGAGATAAACTGGGCCACGAAGAGATTCAAAATGCACCTGCCTGCCTTTGCGCCCGTTCTGACTAGACATGATATCATTTCCCTGCATCCTTGGAAAGGCTTTCCATCTTTACTAAAGAGCAAAACAGAAGATTTCCAATCATCACCTCCACATACGCAACGAGCTGCTGTGTTTTTAATGTGCAGAAATATGAAAGGGACTCATTCCCGGGACAAAAGAGTTCACCTCCATCCTTCGCAACACTCCTCTTTACTTTTGAACCAGCGAGCACTTTTCTCCCAGCTCACCGTTGCCACGGTAATGGCCAGCTGCCAGTCTGCGGATTACTGGTTAATAGGGCCAGGGCTGAAGAGCAGTTCAATGAAGGTAAGCAATGGATGAGATCGGTGTGTGTGTTGGCTCCGGGAACGACGTCTGTGTGCCTGGAAGCGTCTTTTATTTATTTGCTTCATTTCTTTTAATTGTGCCATTTCTTTTTATTGACACACTTTAATGTGACAGTCAAATCAGCGGTTTGGGATATAAAGTCAGTCAGCCTCTTGATTGGGGGGCAATGGTTCAACAGTAAACAGGCACACACACACACACACTGACATGAATGACAAAAGACAACAGATCCAGCTATCACTCAAGCTATGTGTCAAATTAAGCCCAGAAGGACATAATCATTTCTTCAAATATAGCATTCGGTAATCTGCCCCCTCCAAAACGCGCCGAGTCTCAATATAACTGTCCCAGAGGGCCACGGGGGCCAAGCAGGACCACCCACTTTCTTTTCAATTATCATCTTGCAGCAACCTGTCTCCTCTCCAGCATTCAGCAGGAGACACTGACTGCTCTCCAGAGGGAATTACAATTAAACCACTGGCTGTCCCCCGAATAAACTTGCAGACTGCAGCCGACAGACCCGACTGTGCAGAGCACGTGACCCCGGGGACAAACAGGATTACGCCCCAAATCCCTTCTTGCTTTGCTCGCTCCTCTCGTCCCCTCGAGTTGCTGCGGTCCGAAGGTCTCAGGGTGGCGACAAGGAAGAAGAATGTGTGTGTGTGTGTGTGGGGGGGGGGGGGTGCTTTGCATTTCCTTTGAATTCTGCTTTAGAGAAATTATTATTGTGGCTTTTTTCTTTACTCACAAAAGGATTGTATATTCTTTAACGCTGCCCCGTCCTGGTCGTCATCCAGCGATGCAACAGATTAACCTCATAACTCCTTTTTTTAGATTTAACTGAAGAACTTCATTATATTTAAGATTTCATTTAATTTTTATCTTTTTTTTTCGCATAAGCTTTATCCACCCTAAAAACATGAAATCCAAGTATAAAGTATGCAAAGAAAACGAGCTGTAAGTATTGAAATATCATCCCTGCTCAGGGTCACGGACATTAAACTCCACGTCAACACCCCAAATGTATTTTTTTTTTCATATTGCAGACAATATGTGTCATTTCTGTCTGATGAGACTGTTGCTCTGGTTACAAAGAATATATATTTTTGAAATGTAAAAATATCTTTATATTCAAGTTCTTCCTTTTTAAAGCTGTGAAATGCTGAGCCTAGCATTTTAAATAAACCCTACTGACATTGTTATTAAACAAAGAGGGGAGTCTATTATTGTTTACCTGCAGCTTGCTTCGTTTGTGTATTGTGTGTTCATTAAAACCTCATCAGTGCTAATAACCCTCACACTGAGAATTCCTCTCAGGGACACCGAGCAGGGGACAAACTGATGGGAGTCACACTGGCCGGTGGATGTGGAGTGTTTATTTGCCCTGCTGTAGCCAGCTGGTCATACGAAGGCACAGAAAGGGTACATTGACTCCACCCCGCAGGGGGTAGTGGGACAGCAAAAGGGAAATGGGACTCTTTTTCAACTACCCACTCCACAGTGCAGCACACCCAATCAAAGAGCCCCCAGGCGCTTTTGTGGGGGTGGTGAGTGGACAGGCAAAGGAGGGAGGGACAGTTAGGGGGTGAGTTTGGGGCTGCCAACCCCTCCTCCTGCTGCTGCTGTCCTGCCTGTGCAGCCAGCCACACTTCACATCTAATTAGCGGTCAGATCCACTGGCCCCTAATCAGCAGGACATGTTAAAACTGCCCTAATCAGGCCTAATCCTGGCTTTGTGTCTCTCACACACACACACACACACACACACACACACACACACACACACACACACACACCTGCTCTGTCTGCAGTATTGATTGATGCATCATTTGGGGATTTAGGGGTCAATACACTGCAGCCTGCACTGAGCTGAACACACATGATGTCATCTAATAAAAAAAAAGCCTAACCAATCAAAGTAAAGCTGGCATGTGTGACGCCACAGAGTTTCAGAGCACTGAAGTCACACTTTCGTAATAAGTTCTATCAAACTGAAAGTGAGGCATTAAATCACGGTTCAAATATCTGAGTGAAATTCGGTGTTTCTGTTAGATAACTAATTTGCCTCAACACAAGGAAAACTGCCCTTTTTTCTATGAATTGTTTGATGTAAGGCCCCCCAAGGTCTGGATGTCTTTGGGCTCGGGGCTTTATAGGCTATATGAACTATATTCTGAAGAGCCTTCACTTAACACAGATTACCCTGAGAGGTTTTTATGTATTCTGTACTGTACTTTAAATAAAAAAGTAATCTTTAAAGGTTAAATTTAAGCACACCCTGTGCTTAAACATCTTCTACTAGCTTACTTATCTGTTGGAACTAATGCCGTCACTAATTATTGAAATTGTTGAGCTGGTAATTTTGTTGCAAAGAATGCAGTAACTTACCACGTCTTGCAGTCTTTTAGCCCTTAACTGGACCACAGTGCTAATAGACTCTGATGCAAAGACACTCAAAGATTGGTGTGAATGATGGTGTTTTGAAGTGAAGATGTTTTTCTTGTGCAGATTATTCATGAGTATTACCGAATGCTAAATACAGCAGTGACTTAAATGCAACTGCAAAACAATATTTTCGGCGTACAGTCGTTTCATGTGTACTTGTTTCAGTGTGTTGCCCGCTGACATCAGGCCCACTCATCTGCATCTAAATGGCATTGGCTCTATTTGCTTGATTCAGTCAATTCAGAGAGTGCTTAAGGAACTTTAGGAGGAAAAAATGAGGTCGTCAACAGTAACAGTATGGATCCAAGTGCTGAGCTGTGGAGAATGGATTAGGTAATTACCATACTTTCCAGTGATATAAGGCCATAAATTAAAATCTCCAACAACTTCTCAAGTGACAACTCATCTAATCAGGGGGACAATCATAGAGAGGCCATGCTGTTTACTGATTGCTCTAATCAAAAATGGCTTCTTCAAACACAGCTAATTGGTCAGTTTACTCACGGAACGGGAAGGCAAATGCAGAGGGGCTGCTGTCGTGATTTGAAGGGCCCAAATATCTCCCATTTGCATTGAGTGCCACCAGAATACACTTGACTCCCACAAGTTATCAGCAAACCAGACAATTATTCATCAGGCACAAATTGGCACATCAAAGTCAAATCAGAGAATTACCGTCAGGAAGACCCCGAAGCAAGAGGCGAGAGAGGAAGGTGGCCTTTGATTGACCGCGTTGCCCTTCGTCCAATCTGTCAGCCCAGACTGTGGCGTGCAGCCAGGAGGCTTCGCGCTGCTGCACAGCTGAGAACAGCACCAGGAGGAAACAGGAAATCAACGCACAACAGCAGAGCATTTGGTTTTGTGTGTCAGCTATGAGGACGAATAAACTGTAAATTAAAGTTTTTATTGCCTTTAGGGACAGAAACACAGCTAATAAAAATCCTTATCCCAGCCGTCACAGGACCAACACAGAAGGACTCCAACCAACCTAAAATTCTACGTGCAGCAAAGCCTTCACTCAAACTTTACTTTATTCTTTTTGTATTTTTACTGATGCCATTTTAAGTTAAGCTGTTTTGGGTTTATTGTTATTTAAGTTTTGCATTTGTTGAATTGTTGGATTTCCGATTTGATTTCTTTATTATTCTAATAGTGAAATCTATTTTTGGCCATGTTTCATCCTTTATGGCTATCCTGGTTCCAGTTGTGTTTTGGTTCCTGTTTCCTTGTTTCCTTCCCTCTCTGTCAGCTAATAAAAGCTCGCTTGCTGTGCAGTCTCCAGCATCATGCAGCACCCTTTGAGTCCTCACCGCTCCACTGCTACTGTTCATGACGGGGTTAACCGACAGGGCACAGACGAGAATCACTCAGACCACGCTGCAATTTTCCAACCGTCCATCTTTAGGCTGCCATTAATCTTAAACAGGACTTCCCTGGCATACAACTTGTTGCTAAGGTCACAAGAGGCATTTTAGAAAACATTGTAGTAGTTTTTTTATATTTCATACATCAATCTTAGTCCAAAACTGACAGATTAATCCCAGATTTCTGTTTATTATGCAGTAACAGTCTGTGGAGGACTGCTAAGCCCAAAACCCTTAATTTTGTCATTTATTTGTCTTATCCTCTCAGCGATGATTAAATCATAACAGTGGCCACAATTTGATTATCCAGAATATTTAAAACTATCATAACTACTGCCAATATCACAGAAAACGTGACGAGCAGGAACCACAGAATGTCAGTGACATCCAGCAACTTAATTCAGCTTTATTTATATGGCACCAGTCGCCTCAAGGCGCCTTACATTGTAGATAAAGAGCCTGCAGTAATTACAGAGGAAACCCCAACAGTACAAACGACCCCCTATGAGCAGCACTTGGTGACAGCGGGAAGGAAAAACTCCCTTTTAACAGGAAGAAACCCGCAGCAGAACCAGGCTCAGGGAGGGGCAGTCATCTGCCCCTCCCTGAGGGGGGGCTGAGGGGAGAGAGAGACAGGTAGACATGCTAAGTGGGTGGAGCCTAGGTAAAGCTAGCTAAACTTTGAGGTGAAGAATTGTAGCAACCACCAATGAGGGTGTGGTGAATTTATTAAATGGTTCCACTGACACTAATAATGATGCTAATTTAGAACACAAAGTTCATTTTTATTTTACGTCCTGAAACTAGCAACTGAGTCCATAAAGTCACCAGGAAAGCGTTTCCCGAGGTCACAGAGCAGAAGCTGCCGGCTGTCTTGCCTGCTGAGCATGACCGTTACAGCAGGTCTGATGCACTTATGTGCTGGTTTCACCGTTTAAACACTAAAGTTGCATCCATGGTTGATACTGTCTATGAGCCAGCACTAAATAACATCTAAATAATTACTGGAATAATTACAAATACTAGAATTTCCCTCAGTAAAGCCAGTGAACAGCTTTTGTAAAGGCTGTTGGCACAATGACAGCATAGCAGGAAACATTATTCGTCACAAACAAAAGCAAAATCCACCTGAGCATTTGCTATGGATGGGGAGGATAAGAGCCATATATAGGGTAGTCATAACTTTGTTGCACATTTTCTCATGGGATTACGGTAATCACGCGTGTCACGTGGGCGGTGTTTAATCAATGGTAGTAAATATAATCAGCTGGTCACCGGTGAGGCTGCATGGCGTATCGGTGAGTAGGGAGAATGTGTTTTTGTTGCGCACTCTCTTCAAGCCTTGTTATGCGCATGTCAGCTGCCTTGTGGGTTTTGGACTGCTGTGACGTAGCCGGCATGCGCTCGGGCTTTGACTGCAATGTGGAGGAGTTGAAGCGTGCAAATGAACAACAAAGGTGCAGCTAAAGTGGAGTTGTTTCTGTCGGTTAAACAAGAGCGAGTCAGCAGTGCAGTGCTCCCTGCTCAATAGTGTGGTGGCAAAAGGATTGTGGAGTTACTACACAATAGGGAGGTAAACTGTAGAAAGTAGAACTGTTGGTGTTGCATGTTTTTGGCATAAAGGTGGTCACGGAAGTCTACAGAGATTGACTCACTTTTGGATTTTGCCTCAGGTGGCCACTTGAGGAAGTGAGGTTTTTGGGTGCTGCTTGGGTTCACCTTTGCACCCATGAAGGCTTTCATTTAGTTACAAAGAACCAAAACTATAAATTATTTTTTTTACATAAATGGTTTCTGTGTAAAAGGTGCATATGGATAGCTGTTGCAAAGTGTCTCATCTTCAGGAGCTACAATGTTTAACTTTTGGTTTGACACACACAAAATGATCTTGCATTTCAGGTCCATTGCTAACATTCTGTTTGATTTAATGTACAGTATTTATATAACGGGGGGAACATGCACCTCGCACAGGGAAACTTTACACATTAAAAGAATGCACTATAAAAATGAAAGTTTAATTTTTCTGTTGACTCATTAAATTAAACTAAACGATAATCTGACTGCTTTTGGTGTCTCTGGTTATACAGAGACGGCTCTTACATTATTGTTCCACCTATTTTCAATTTGTCATAATAGTTCATATTTCCAGCTGCAAACTGGAAACATTTATTTTTTTCATTTTCCATGGCCTACATAAAAATATATTTTGTATACTGTATATGGCCCTGCATGCTAAGACCATGAAACTCTAGTTGCATTTGCATATGTGATGAGATTTGTGTGTGTGGAAATAATCGAGAGTGCAATCAACACTGCAGCTCCATCACTGCAGCTACACCACTGCAGCTATATCACTTCACCTCCATCAATGCACCTCCATCACTACAGCTACACCACTGCAGCTCCCTCATTGCACCTCCATCACTGTGCATCACAAGTGGCTTCATTTGGAGCCTCAAAGGGTGACATCCAAATCCAAAACATGTATTAGAAGTCTTCATTTAGGATTGAGTTTCTAGATTTGGAGAACATATTTCAGTTGCAATAAATTCATGAAGTGTTCATGAAGCCATTTCTGCACATTTTGTACAGCAGGAAATATTAAGTTAGAAGAGCACGTGATTTTCCTGGCATTTTTTATTTCATATTTGTTATTGTTATATTAGTAATAAATCAATTCACACATAATACAGTAACATATTATATATAAAATATATATAATATATCAATATATATATATACAAGTATTAAAGTATGAAGTTAAATATTCCCACTTCACATCAGTTCTCTTTAAAATAATTTGTCAGATTTAAACCACAGGGAGCAGCTCATGAGTTAAAATAATAATTAAAATAATCTGTTTTGAGCAAAGGAGATGAGAGAAATAAAATATCCACTTTCTGCTAAAATTTTGATTTGTCAATGCAGAGATGGGATAATAACTGTATTAGTGCATATTCAGGTATTTATTGGGTTAGCGTCTTGAAAAAATCAGGGATAGTAACTTCCTTAGTCCTATAAAACAGATTTAACCCTCTGTTTGAAGTCAAATCAGTAAGCTGCACAGGCCAAGCAGCTCTGCTTAGGGTCTCCTCTCAGCTACGCAATCCTGGAAAACCTCCACAGGGAGGATCCGAGGGGGTAAACAGCTCAGGCTCCACCCCGAATACCTGCAAGGCTGAGCCCAGCAAACCCATGCATGAACTAGTTTTTCAGCATCACTCTGAGACAGGATGCCTCTAATTTTAGAGATATTGTGCAAATGTAAGAAAGCATGCGTGTGTGGTCACTGCACATCGCTCATTAATGTAGATGAGAGCTGGAACTTTGCCTTCCAGCTCAGATTCATCTTCATCATAATGGTGCTGGACAATGCCTGCATTACTGTTGACACCACATCAAGCCACTTGCCCATCTCGCGCTCTTGAGCATATTTTTCTCAAAATGCTCCTGTGCTTGAAGAAGCCAGCATTTTCTGTCAGAAAACCTGACTCAAGACTTTTCATCCCAGCTGCTTCACACTCAGCTGCAAACTGCTCTGCATGCTGAAATCCGCACACACAACCCCATGACCTTTGCTGGGATGGTGGCAGAATATTTAATATCAGAACAGAAATGCATGGCGCTCACTTCTAACTGCGCCTCTGCCTTTGAATAGTGGATCCACAGCATTGAACTTGAATCTAAATGCCTAAGAATATATGCATTTTCCCAGTAATGTATGTTGTCTTTTTTTCATTGTTTCTATTGGATTCAGCTTTTAGAAGCTGCCACAGGAGCAGCCTGGTCTGTTTTCTCCTTCACATTCTTGTGTCAAGAGCACAACTCGGACTATTTTTGATACTTTCGGGTCTGCAGGTTTGCTTCTAAACACTTTCCAGATTATCCTCATTCACCAACTATGGACCTTACTTAGTTATTGTCAGTCCATTTAACCAAGGCACCAGTCTTTATCCAGAACACTTACTCTTATTCATGGGAGAACTTTAGCACTGCCTGGGCAGAACATATCAAAGAGTCCATTTCAGAGAAAGTCTGGGAGGAACAACAACAGCAGTGACATTAAAAATGCATGAGGTGTGATAAAGAGTGCTCAGTGCATGATGGGAGGTCCCCATTCGCTGGGCCTACAGTGAGGAAGGGATAGTTCAGGGTCATCTACAGAGCATCAACATGCTGACGGGTGTCACAGGATGACTTCATTCTGAGGGATTCTGCAATTAGAACATGAATGAGCTAAAGGACGCTGTGTAGTATTCATACATATAATGCACATGCATTACTTTATGATTTCATCTTTCCATGGAGGTGCCTGAGGCTGAGTTTGTTCAGCCTTATAGATTTTCAAGCTACCTGGCCTTCCTCTGACCTTCCTCCATACTAATTCCGTGGTAATGAAGAAAACTCTGTAACACCTTCCTGCCAAAGACAGAAAATCCACGATGCTCTGATTAACATAACGTATATGATTACTGTGACTAATGAGAGGATTCACTTCCTGATTGAAGGATGAATATTCTATTTATATGCCACATTATGTGAGGTCACCCGATGTAAGGGTCTTTGCAATAGATCTTTAGGAATACCATAATGCCACACGTTATCAAGCTGCCAGCTCAAATCGGGACGGAGGAGCTTCAGAAAATGTCCAAAGATAGCCTGTAGCATTAAAGCTTGGGGGGGAACTCCATAAACCTCACATTTTACGGACCGTCAGCAGCCAGCTCCAAGTTTCTGTTATGTTCCCCTGTACTGTAACCAGGATTTCCTCTGTGGTTACCAGTTAGTATGATGAGCTTCACAGGCTGTGTTACAAAGTGTCTCTGTGGGGACATTTCGCTGCTGAATCTCGATGGTTTAAACTTTGTTTCTGGCATTCTGTCATCAGTGGATCCGCGCGACATTTATTCCTCCTGAATGATAAACTAAACAGAGAGAAATGCGTTTGCCCATAGAAACTTGTTTTTGAAGGGCATTTCCCCCCCATGCAGTACAGAGCAAACACCCATCAAAGAGGGGGACTAATGAATAGGTCTACGGCTTGGCCTTCCTTGGCAGAGTATGGCGCTTTTGAAAAGAGAACTAACTGAATGCCATGTGCTCATGTCAGTGTTTGCATACAAAGAGCTACACTTGTTTTCCTCTGCCTGACTGACACGTGACAGCCCCCCAAAAATAAAAAATAAATCAGCATTTAGAGGTTGGCACAAAAGATGTTAGAAAATGAATCCCTCAGCATGGGATCTAAGCAGCAGCTGAATAGATGGGCGAACCTGCTGCACCGCGGTCTGAAGAGAAAGGCTGATATGATAAACGTTTGAATTAAACATTTATGTGCATCTTTCTGCTGAAACAGTTTGAATTCATCTGGATATCAGTGATTATTCTCTTCACACAGTTAGTTTCAGGACTTTTTTTTTTATTGCTATTCATGGTCCTTTTTAGTGTTTCATTCAGAGTTCCTGTGACCTGTCTGCACAACATTCTTATTTAAATACACAAACAATAACTTAACTCTTATTGTGTCCCATTAATAAGTGCTGTTATAGTTGCCTCTGCTGCTATGACCCAGTTAGCTACCGAGTCAAGGCTGCTTTAGTCTGCGACTCTGCTGTTGTTCAACTCGGCTAAACTCAGCCTTTGTGCTTTTGTGTCGGAATCTTTGGAGTAAGAATCATTTAGAAATTTGGCTGAAAAATAAAGCCTCATCTTTGATTTTACATCTGTAGCTGTTTATTATTCTCCTACAAAGAGCCTGCTGAATAACTGTGTATAACATTCAGGGTGTCAAATTATTTACTCTTCGTGTAGTTCAGGTCTTATGGGAGGTTATTTATCTTTCATATTTTTATGGCATATAATTAGTATTTCCAATCCAATCCAACTTCATTCATAGAGCACTTTAAAGAAGAAAAGACAGTTGAGCAAAGTGCTTTCCAGATGAAAGACGGCAACAGACTACCACACAGATGATAAACAAAAATCTTTAAAATACTTTGATTTGTACAGATTTTTCAGGCTGTCCCGTTGCTGTGATAATTATCCAAGTACACAAGAGTCCCCTCCCACCTGTCACACAGATGATGTGAGGATTGATAATCACTTCCAGCTTCACCTCACAGCAGCAGATCTGTTCAGTTTCTGCTTTTATGGTCAAATATTGTCACTTAACAAAGCAAATAAGGCACCCTCAGTGTGGGGCGCGTGTGTGCATTGTGTAGCAAATATTGATAGCACTCGTGTTTTGATGCTGAGGGAACCAAATTTATGGGGTTAATTGTCAAAATACCTCTTTCCACTCGAGCGCTGCAAGACTTGAGGGCACTTGTTTGCCTCTTGTGCTCTGATGATACAATAACTCCAAACAAGTTTGCAGCCTCAGGAGTGACGCCTCTCACACAGTACATGTGTTCCTGGGCTCATCCTTCCTCTTTGCCGCTGTGAGAGCAGAGAGCACGTACAAAGCTCTCGCCAGTGCTGCCATGATCTAAGAGTGCGTTTTCACCTTCACGGCTCTCTCACAGCTGCTTCTGTTTGTTGCTTTATGTTGAAAAGTGTCACATTAAAGGGCATGCGCTACACGTGATGTTATGATTCAGCCACACATGTATTTTACAGCATATGCACCTAATAACAAAAGGCCATTCCTCAGTGATGCTGTAGGTGACCTTGTGTCCCGCCCCAAAGCTGCTGCTGTCAAAGCACAGCAGAGCTGCACTTCACCTGTTTGTGCCACAGGTAAATAATGCCTTTGAAACCCCAGCAGTAAATAAATGATGGCAGCCAGTCGGGGCTCTGCTCATTCAAGTTGAGCATTAGCATTTCTCCTCTCTCTTAATGGCTGACCCTGTTTTCCCCCTCGTGAGGACTGGTGAGCGTGCCGGCTCGTAGATGACAACCTATGTTAATGACGGGGAGTCCAGCCGATCCCCCAGCTGTGTCTTGGGCTAATCTGCTTTGATTACCTTTGCTACCATCTCTATTATCAACAGATTTGAGTCATCAACAAGGAATTACATTAATGCCACTTCCTGTGACCCCGCCGCACTGAGCATGAGCGTGTGCGTGCGGGTAAGTTTGTTAACATGTGTATCCCCTCGGGCGAAAGGTTGGAAGCAAAAGGTTGTGAGAGTGAAGATTTGTAAATGGAGCAACACCCACTGGGCTGACATTAGGTGCCGTGATCTCCTCAGAGAACCATGTGCTGAGCAAAGGCAGCTCACCCAGCCAGAGATCAGCTGGTCCCCGAATGCACGGCAATGTAAGACACCGCAACAACTCTCAGATCATTTAGTATTATTTGTGCATTTGAGGAAAGATGCAGAGCAGGAAATCTGTGGATGTGTGGCAGGCGGGCACAGACACGTCTCTAGTGGATGTGGGAGAGCGTACCATGAATAAATTTAGCTCCGTCCCCAGGAGATTGCCTTCAATCACGAAGCATAAGGTGTCAATGCGGCGCCCTGTGTGCATGCACCAAATTACCTTCCACCAGATTGCTGAGCTGGGTCTAATAGGAATGGGGGAACAGGCTGAAGAGGATGGACTGCTAATTAATCTGGCCAGAGTCAGAGCCCCCGTCCCGGGGCTGCTGTCAGCTGGTCAGGTTGAGGCCGTGCACGGCTGCATGTGCTGTCCTGTAAGCAAAACTGTTTACTGGGAGGGGTCTATTATGTGTGATCAAAAACTATTTAATGATGATGTTGACATAATCAGACGTTCATGCAGAGAACCCCCCCCCAGAAGCTCCTGCAATGTGGATCCATAATCACCAGTGTTTGTCTTACAGCATCAAATGTTTCCGCTGAGTTCTATGCTGTATGAACCATAGCATCAAAGTCCATATCCAGCATTCAGCACGAGCTGAAATATTAACATGTCAATTTACATACAAATTTCCATGCATCTAAAAGCGAAAAAACTCTTCCCCAAACCATTTTCCCATTTTGAATAATAGGCGGCTTTCTCAGATCCAGCTGATTGACTAAACAAAGACATGACTAGTGCATTAAAGCAATTGTTTATTGCCACTGAATCATGGCGCATGTATAATTTTGCTGTAAATGGTTATTAACCGATACAGAAACCATGGATTTGTGTAATAGCCGGTAATCATTCTACCTCAGGATGTGCTTTCTACCTCATATACAGGGTTAAAGAATTAGAGTGTAGTCAATTACATTTAGCAGGTCACAGAAATTGATTTACTGCCTAAGGAATTTTTTTTTTCCAGTTGGGCTTTGGCTCTGTGCTGGCATTCTGCTCACATAATCAAGGATGAGCGTTGCCTGTCTACCCAATCTACTACTTGGTCCCACAGGGAAAAATGACTTGCAGCAGGAAAACCTGCATGAATACTAATTTGCCTACTTGGCTTTAACAGCTTTTGCAAGCCAGTCTCATAGGAATTTGCAGAATATGATGCCTTTCCATCTTTCCATATTAATTACCCCAATTGAAAATAGGGAGAGCAAAAGATGGGGAGGGAGGATGAGAGTGACAGAGGAAGAGTTGGGGGGGAAAGAAAGAGAGAAGGAATCCTGGGAATAGCTCTAAGCAGGGACTCTCTGCTCTTCATTCTAAATGTGGTTAATTATAATGTGATTTCAAGCATCTCGGGCTGAAATCTGGCAATCTAGATTTGGAGCTCTCTGACCGGAGCCCCAGTTTGGGCCTCTTCATTATAGCTCAACATAGCCGGCCCTTCTCACCCCCTCAGCTTAAGGATCACAGAAATGAGCTACGTGTTAGAATAAAACTAGGACGCACTGGTTCATTGCAATGTATGATGTGTGACCTCTGACCCCCGCCGTGCGCTCCACGTGGGCAGCTGAGAATCATGCCTTTTACAGTAAATTGACTTCATAACTACACCAATGAGTATTTAAAAATCAAATGTTTTACTTGAATAAAATATGAAATATGTTATTAAGGGAATATATAATTAAAATATACGTAACATTTTAATTACTAAAATTAATCAAATCATTTACTGTGGGGCTGATATCTTCACATGTTGCTGAGTTAGTTCGACAATCAGAGACAAACTCTTTGTCATTCATGTACTTATGCTCTTCTTAGTGGCATCCACACTAGTTCAGTGCAGCTGAATATGTCCTAGCTTAATTAATTCAATGTAAGAAAATGATTTGCTAATTACGGTTATTATAGTAAATTTTCCTCACTAGTGTTTGTTGACATCAGATGCATACACTGATGCATATAGTGCATCCTCTTCAGTGCTGAAATGGTCTTTCCATTATACTGCCACAAGCAGCAGAGTGAGAGTCAAGTTCTTCAAAGGCATCGACATTCACAGCGTTCGGCTGCATTCACAAAGAACTCGACATTACGCCACAAATCTCCTGTATTAAATAGCATTTTGTTACAGTGTTCGGTACTGATAGTGGAAGAAAAATCATTTCCTGCTTGGATCCTCAGTGATGAACACATCAGCTGCGGGATGATGTGGTTACATGAAACAGGTGGGAAAAAGAACTGTTTGGATATAATCTCGATGTTTGGTGGGTTCCCGTAGCAATCCGAAATTCACCTACGACCTGTGAACCGTCTGCAACATTGGTGACATTAATATGATGTTGATGCATTATTCTGAAATTGACTAGTTCAAAGTACACATTACTGAACAGGTTTTAGGTACACATTTTGATTCCTGCATATTGACAAAAATATTTTAGGACTACATTTAATTTTAAATGATACAAACATGTCAAATACTCAAAATGAGAAACTGAAAAATAAATTCAATTTTATTTATATAGCACCAAATCACAACAAACAGTCTCAAGACCCTTTATACTGTAAGGTAAAGATCCTACAACGATACAGAGAAAACCCAACAATCAGACAACAGATGACATGAAGCTGTGTGCCAGCATTGGATCGCTGATCCACACCGCATGGATCTACAGCAGTGGTTCTGAAGAGTCAGAACAAGATCCACGCAATCAACAGCTACGCCCTGCCGGTCATCAGACACCCTGCTGGGATAATAAACTGGCCAAAGGAGGAGACAGAAGACATCAGGACAAGAAAGCTCCTTACCATGCATGAAGGGTTTCCCCCCAAATCCAGCACCCGGAGACTGAACGCTAAGTGGAAGGAAGGAGGCAGAGGACTAGTGAGTGTCAGAACCCCTATCCTGGTTGAAACAACAAAGAGCAGATCAGGAAGATGGTCACAAAGGATCATGTGCTCAGTGAGTACCTCAGGCAGCAGAAACCTGCGAAAGAAGAGGAACCATCATGGAAGGACAGGTCTCTGCACGGCATGTGCCACCGGCACAAAGGAACTAATGATGACAGCGCAGGAACAAGCTCTGAGCACAAGATCGATAGAGGCTGGGGTCTACCATACCAGGCAAGACCCCAGGTGCACACGCAAGCTTTAAATCACTGTATGCTGTAAGGTGTGAAGGGCTCTAAGACCATTTCCAAACAATCTTAAGCTCATGATTATAGAGTATGCTCAGAGGAACTGCAAAAATCCAAAAGCTCCATCTCAGACTCTACAGACTCTAGTTAGCATCTTAAATCTTAAAGTTTTTGACAGTACAAATTCTCTAAAAGAGAAATGGCAGCTTAGGTTTGCAAAGTTTCATCTGAACAAACCACAAGATTCTGAAACAACGCCGTTCGGAGATAAAAGACCAAAGTGGAGATGTTGGCACAAACGGCCCTGCAGGGTGGTGAGTTGGACCTGGGCCCCTTGCAGTCATTGAGTGGACCATAAACTGCTACAGAAAATGGTTACTTTAGGTCATTGCTGTGAAAGTTGTTTCAACGAGCTACAGAATGATGGGGTGTACTTACTTTGTCACTCACTGCTTCTGCATTTTGGCGTCATTTTTGTAAATGAATGGTGACACGGTGCAGTACGTCATGTGCTGTTGTTCATCTGAGCTCCTGTTTCAATCATTTGGAACCTGGAAAGCACCAGATCATTTGTATTCTGTCCTGTTATGAACCTCAGAACTGAAAGCGGGTATACTTCCCTTTTCCCATGGCTGTATAAGGAGTTCGGCACACTGAACTCTCAAATCACAAGCATCTTTTCTTTGTTATTTTCTAATAGCATTAAAGACGAGATGTGTTGGGGGGTACCCACAGAACTGCAGAATGTGATATGCGTTTTATGATGCTGTACCGCAAAAAATATATATTCTTGGAATGAAAGATCAAAGTCCCGTGGACATGTTACATCCGTCCATAGAGACATAGTATCCAGCTGTAGACGGGAGCAACGCTGAGCTTTATACATGCCCACTGAAATCCTCCATAAAGCATCATCATAATAAGGGTTTTAGGCGTCCAGGCTGAACAGATTTTCACTTGGCCCTTTGTGTCAGAGAATCTCACCTGGCCTTTGGAGTGGGGGCAGAGGGGAGCAAACCTTCGTGCCCTGACTATGGAGAGACAGCCTTCCTCTGTAACCCACTCTCATTCACAGACAGCATTCATGTGCAAATCATTCTTGGACCTATTGTTCACCCACTGCACTCTCAGATACTTGCTGAATCAAGCGATAAATGTAATGGCAGGGCTGGCGATATGTTTCATATTGTCAAAAGGTATAATAAGACTTATCGGAGCACTCGCATTTGTTGAAAGAGGCAGAACCAACTTCATGCAACTAGCTGGAACAATAAGCGACTTCAGTTTCTGCAGAATGAAGTATTTACCTCCGCTGAGGATCTTATGCTTTGCTAGCATTTGCATGCCTGTGTGCGTGATTCATTTTGTCTGTAAACCTGATAGCCGGAAAAGTTTCAAATGAATTCGGATAAAACTTTTCCGGGATGCAGCGCGGGATCATGCTAATAATCCAGTAAAATCTGGCTAACGTCCACCAAGATTATCAAGGTCAGATTCATGATTTATTGGTGGACGTTAGCCAG
>VUQK01019648.1:41367-61554 GCA_015106715.1 Bujurquina vittata
GGGGGGGTGAGTTTAGAGAGAGAGAAAAAGAGTTTTTTTTTTTATATACACAGAAAAAAATATATATATATATATATATATATATATATATATATATATATATATATATAAAAATAAATTATACCCACAAAGAGTAACAGATTATCTGATTATCAAGAACATTGAGGAAGCTGAAAAGTTTGGAGCACCTTCAGTATACAACATTTCTCAGACTGCTTCTTTTAAGCAGCCTTCTTAGAAAGGGTGCTTTCTGTGTCATCCTAAAACAACTTAGAAGATATGGATTATTAATGAATTTCAGTTAACACTGAATAGGCACAGACAGCAAAATTGATTCGGGCTGAAAAACTGAATAAAAGGTCAAGGTCAGCCAGTAGGCATCTCCAGAGGAAAGAGGGGGACATTGCTAGATGTGTTTCTTTGAATTGACTATATAGCAGGAAAGGTCTCAGTGAAATCAATAGAGTAGTGAAGCAGAGCATGGATTTAGCTCAGAGTATAACTACTCATTATCCAAAGGACTGGAAGTCGCAGATAGGGCATTTTAATTTACTCATGACATTCACCCACGCAGTGTTACCGTATGAGGTGACACCAAAGATGACCTTTTACGTTTGTGGACAAGGGAGGCTGTATCAAATAGTAGCATGAAATATCTCTGTGGCTGCTGTAAGTGCACGACCCTCCCCACAGTCTAGTGGGGAAAAAAAACACACAAAAAAATAAAATCAAATGCACACACTGAGAGCCGGTTCACTTTCTTGAAGAGAACAAGACAAATATCTATTGAACTCTGCGGCTGTCAGAGCACTGATATTTGTGCTCTGAATGACTCCATTATCCGAGTGTTACAAGTAGATGATTACACAACACCCAAAATACCACAAGCAACATTTTATCATGTAACTATATTTAACAGCCACTGCTGCACATACCCAAATAAATTTGACATCATCATAATGCAAAAGAAATGCCAACAAGAGAAAATATAATATCAAATAACTGAAACAACTGCACACATAAAACTCAGCCACATTTTGGGATTTCCACTTAGCTCGAAAACCATGAATGCAAAACTGTACATAAACACACACAAACACGCAGGGACGCGCGCGTACACACACACGCACGCGTGCGCACACACACACACGCAGGCTGGTGTCAGTGTCTGGTAGACAGACTAGGAGCCTTACCTTATTTCATTAGGCTCAGCGCTGGACTGATGAGCACACACGAGATCCTGTGGTAGCAGGCAGCCCTTCTCTGTGCTCCATGACAACCTCTGAAGCTCATGAAGGACGACTGCCCCACATGCTTCAAGGTCCTCGTCATTCAAGCCCGCTCCATCGTCACAAAGGCTTCCCAATATATAGAGAGCAGTCAGCTATTGCCATGGAGCTCTGGGCTACAGTACACAGCATACATCTAACAACGGCTAATGCTTCACACACACACACACACACACACACACAAGTATATCCATGCACATCCAGCTCACATAATATCTCAGCAGTTAAACGTTTTATCCGGGGTCATGACATAAAATGGACCAAGATGTTACTGGCATCATTTACACAGTAGTGTTTGTATAGACGGGGACAAAAGAGTGAGCAAAGCCTACCTTTGTTAATCATTTATGACATAGAAAAAAACTAAAATGAAACATGTTCACCGTGCTCTCTGCCTAACAGTTACTGTAACAGTCCCATGTGTTTGAGAAGCCCTCAGATATAAAGACGCGTGCATGGAGGTAATGGCACTTCATCTAATGCGAGAGCTCTTAGCAGGAGAGTATGTTTTCCTCATCTGCACAAACTGCTCCATTAAATAAACACGCGCAGCATTTCACTGAGACGGGGGGAGACGAAGTTTAAAAAAGTTTGAACAAAGACACCAAAGGTATACCTGATAATTCTACTGAGCTGTGCTCCATCAACAGAAGAATCCCTGTACACACCGGCCTGTCCGCTGCGGAGTCGACCTTCGACGCTGTCGAGCAGATTAAAGAGTCCTTCCTGGGAGAGACTTAAAAAGATACCCATTAATGTGGTGAATTTTTAAAAAAAAATATGGAGGAGGTCATGTGATCAATAGGTCTGCTATTTCTCTAAAAAACAAGATGCTATTTGATCCAAAAATCTATCATACATTTTTCTGGGCAATTTCCTTGAGGTACTCAAGGCCTGCTGGTCATTAACGTGCTACTGCCACAATACACAATTTCACCAGTTCCCTGTGTCTGCTGATGGCGCCACGTGTAACACAAGGCTGCGAGAGAAAGCTCGACAAAACTAGCATTCAAATCCGGAACTCGCACCAGCAGCTGTGTGCTGCCAAATTAAAATGTGGTATCGATTATAGCTGGTTAAATTGCAAAATAATGTTCGAGACGAGAAATATGATAATACAGTTAAACTCCATTACTGCCACAACCTCACACTTAAAAGTGCACGGAAAGAGAGGGGCCTCTGCATGATTTCTTTGGGTGAGAGATTTACACTTTAATCTGGTCCTGTGTGCGGCTGCAAAATGAGAAATGGATGCCTAATGCATGTGGATATTGAGAATCCATCTCTTTCTTGAGCATTAAGCTCTGGGTGGCCCTCATTGAATTCTCCCAGAAACCCCAAGCCGAGAGTTCCTAAGCCCCCTCACATAAAAAGAGGCCAAAAAGAATTTATGACAATCTGTAATGGGCTCTTGGGTTAGGGGTCAGCAAACAATTGCTCCCTCTTTTTTGCAGGTTGTTTCCTGGTAACATCCTGATTAAGCTGGCAGCTTGAATTATATCCATGACTTTCTGTAGTGTGCAATCCATCTGTGCCAGGTCCTCTTCAGTGAGGCTGAAGTAGAATAGGCAAAAGCTCTGTCTTTTTTTCCCTTTCCCTTATTGCCAGTGTGGGCCTTGAAATAGTCATCTTTCTCTTTCCACTTTATTTATCAATGCTCTTCAAAAAGAGACCTTTAGAGAGTGAGAAAGTGAATTAGTTGTGTTTTCCTGCAAACCCCTCTCTCTCTACTGTATTGTTGCCAGCTTTCATGTCAAGGTCTCTAACCTCACTTTAGATGCTACTATTGTCCGCATGTCAACATCATCAGGAGTGTGTTGTTAGCCAGGAGGAAGAGGTCAGCCTCTCTGCAGCAATATTGCGCTGCAGCATAGAGTTGTGACTCTGGGGTGATTTACCACATGGAATGGCCTCAGCATTGCGTGACTGGTGTTGGGTGAATCTCACCATTCAGGCACAAACAGCAAACGGAACAGACAAAGGACACAGAAAATATAACCACAAGTAGTAAACACACACTAAGTGTGGTTATATCTGGCTACGTTTGGCATACGTCGCAACCACGCAGTCACAATTCAGCTTACAAATTAATGAGTGAAAATTTGCAAGACTTTTACTAAAGTTGAATTAAAGCCAGTTAAAAGAAACATACCTGAGGAATGCCCTAATGACACTGCAATGTTAAAGTCCTGTCTCTGGGCTTAATTGGGCCAGCGTTAACTGTCACCAATCAATCAAACCCATCCTGCAGTTCAGAGACAACCTATCTGACAGCGAGGCAGCGCTGAGGGCATTGTGATGGGTATTAAAAATGAAACTACACAACGTTTCAGGCTGGAGGAGAAACGGGTTGTTTTTCCCTGACTGCGGGGGCGAGATCAACTTTAACCTGAAGAGAAATCGAGAGAGAAAGAGGCTGAGGGAAACAAGATAGAGACGGGATACTCTCTGAGCTTTACATCAAAGCCTCCGGTTTTCTCCTCATACAAAGAAGCTCTCCGTGTTAACAATGAAAGCTGCAGCCAGCACCACTGTCTACCCAGCGCAGTCTAACTGAGGCTCCTCTTGGGGTCATGCTATAAAAGTATAGCAGACCACACATAAACAGCCAGGCACAAACAAACATGCAGCAGAGGGAAAATATAATCCTCCACAATATTTCTGATGCACACAGAGAGTAGAGCAATTAGAAAAACAAAGCCTTTCATACCAATAATGCTCAGGAATTACTATTAATTTTCATAATTACAAAAAAAAAATAGTATTTAAGGATATAGCCCATAATGTGGCCCAGGAACAGAAAGACTGCAGACATTAAACATTGGGTTTTTCCTTGAGACCACAGTAAAGGAAAAAAATGCACATAAAATGAAGGTTTTTTTAAAAAGCATAAGAGGCGCTGTTCATAAAAGACCGTATATTGTAGAGAAAATGCAAAGGCTCTGCGTGCAAACATTCACATAGGATTTTCTCTGGCTCTAACCCCATCCAAAATGATCCTTCAACTCAGAGGCCATCATCACGCTAAGGATTTGTGGCTGTAAGTGCTGTCCACATGCCCACCCCTCCACAACACTCTATGGTGCCACAAATTTCCTCCTCCACTGGGGACTTCCTGAGGTCTCTCAAGCAGAAAATTGCTCTGTTACAGCATTATCTTGGATTATGGCAATATTGTTGGTGACAGGTCCTGAGCTCTCCCTATAAGATGCATCACTGCCACCGCAGCTGCTGCTGCTGAACTACAGAGAGGACGGTGGCATGGACCGTGACTCCCACAATCCTCTCTGTCAGCTTCAGATGTGAAGGTGGCAAGGAGGAGTTTACAGTGTGTTCACTCACTATCATCAACAGCCCTCTGTGGTTCGGCATGGCCGTGCAGAACACGCTCCTCGCTTAGCTTTAAATCTCGGGGAGGAAAACTGCTGACTGCTCTCAGCACATTTGGAGAAAAATGTTAGTGTTTTTCTCCACTGACCAACTTGGAAAATTTCAGACAACAAAGTGCATTAGTCATACAGACTGTACCTTTTCAAGGTCCCCACCGGAGCTTCGGTGTGGAAGTGGAATGTTGAGTGCAAAGATGACGTGAGACTGTGCTGGCTGTGATCACTCCCTCCGTAGGTAACGTTACTCTCAGGTGCCCCACCTTCTGGTAGATCCTCCTCCAGCTCAGACTGTGTCAGAGAAACAGTCAGATCACTAGCAGTGCTCTCTGACAACTCCACATCTGAACTTGGTGTGCTGACACTCTCACTTTTACCTGGATGTAAATATACAACGTAGTATGACTTGGCTCACAAAAAATTGCTTTAAAAGGTTCGAGCAAAGACGATAAAACACATTACAAGGTAATTGGCAAGAAAGATATCGCCGCATACCCGCTCTCTCTTCAGCTTCTTTTCTCAAAGTGCTTTTTAGCGTCAAATGGCCGTGACCTCTCTCCTCATCCTCCATGATGTGTGCCTCATGAGCCACCTCTCTGGAGTCGCTGTGTTCTGCAATGGAATTCGCAGCCTTCGTCGGGCTATTGCTGCCAGGAGATGGATTCTTCTCAGGCCCCGTCAAGGTCACCAAAGGTGAACGTTCCCGTTCATCATTACTTTCGAATGCCACGTTGCCAGCTGTGCCTGTTAGGGCATGAACAGATGGGAGCAGCCCCATCATTCTTTCATGTTTGTCACTCAAATTACCACCGTCAGGGGAATCGTTTGAGCCTGAAATGTCATCTGATAAATGTTCTTGGTTGCTGGAGGCATCCCCTCCGCCAACTGTGAAGTCCTTCAAAAGGCCACTTGGTAGACATTCGCGGGAGTGCAGGCTGCGATTGGGTGAATGATGCAGTCCTTGGTGTGAGTGTACACTTGTGGTGCCAGCCTCAGCGGCAGACCCTCTGGAGGTCTGGTGGCCCATAAAAATTTCCACTGGTGCTTGTGTAAAATCCTCAGCTGGGCGGGAGAGGTAGCTGTCCCGGTGTTGTGCATGAACAGCTTCAATCTGCACTCGTCAAGGAAACAGAGAAACAATATATTCATTTTATCGACTAAACTTTTCAATACCTCATGAAATATTTTCGCTAGGCATGAATGTGGATTGTTTCATATGTCAAAGTTCTTGTTTGAGTTAAATAAGTGCCATTTTGAAAGAATTTCAACTCAAGTATGCTAGCTATCCACTTTAGAAATTTGAATAAATGTAGCTTATTTAGGCCAAGGTCAGAATTCTTTTCGCAACATTTTTCAAAAGAATGTCTCAGGATCAATGTTTTAACTTTTAATCTTATTAGAAATCCTTTAGACAAGTTTTGATTCATGTCTGCAATGTCACCAAGGGCGGGGAGAGAGAGGAGCAAAAAAGCCTCCCTCCAAACATAATAACAAAAAGCATGGCTTCTGTTTCTTTTCTGATAAGCGTCTTAAATACCAAACAGTTAGCTGCTTAATAACATTCACTGTAAACCATGCAGCCTGCCCAGCAGATCCACAAAGTAGGTAAAAAAAGAGGAAAAGTTAATTTCTTGGCTGAGTGATTCCATCGGTAGCTGCAGGGCAAAGTAGAAAGTGTTTCACTAAAGTAGCAATTGATTCTTCTATCAATCTGCGGCACGCGTGTGCTCTTCCAAGGAATGTATTAAATATGAAAATCATATCCCGTTATCATCTGTCTCCAGCTTTCAGCCCGGTAAGCTTCCCTTAATGAATGCTGCAGCCTGAGGGACATGCACACTGCCAGCCAATGGCTTGTATGCATAATGGAGTGACGGTACCATTTTGCTCATTACAATATCGACAGGCTGAGGGGGGTTTTGCACACAGTTACAAGTGACTGCTCTAGACAGCATGCTCCAAGTTATTATGAGATGTCTTAGACATTTCATCTAAAAGAGCTTTAACTGCTTTAAGTGAAGGGAGAAAGCAGCTATGGGCTTGAACTACATCGCTTGTACAGATTCAGCAGCTAGGATTAGACACCTGTGTTATTACAGATACACAGTTTAAATGTAGACTCTACAGATTTACCAGGCATAATGTCTACTTTCCTTTGTTATTCCAAACCTGAAAACACAGCCTGATAGAACGGAAATTTGCATAAACCTTGTAAACATTTCAAAAAAGAAACAAGTACCATTTATCAAGCAAATGCCCAAAAAAGTGTCAAACAAACAAACAAATAAATAAAGAGAACACGGGCTGCGTGATCCATAAAGAACGTGATGTGTGTAAATCACATGATACTGTTGAGAGAAAAAAAAAAGATATTCATGTTTTTATGTTGTTCAGCATACCTTTGCTGGTTTAAGCTCCAGCTCCATTTTCTTCCTGGCTTCCATAAATTTGGAAATATTTTTTAAACAGTCAGCCTGAATGAAATAAGACCCAATTAACACTTAAAAGATAATGACATTTTTAATATTCAACAGGCATGCGTCATGCAAACCTAAGACAGTGCTATGAAAGTGCTGCTGAATATTATCCGGTGTTGGGTGGGTATGTGGTGGAAAAGTGGAACCCAAAAAAAGGCAAATAGCTGAAAGCAGCCCCCATCAGTCACAGAGGCTTTTCCTAAGTGAGGCTCCTCTGTGCACATGCCGACACCCCTCAGCAGACTCACTGCCCTGCTCCCAACTCCACACGAAACTTCGCCACACCTTTTCATACATTCTGAATATACAGCACAAACACTGCCATACGATCTAGATAAATATATATGCAAATCAGAGAGCAAATATGTGCTCACTGTCACTTTGAGAAATGTGTTTTTCTTTGCACCAAAAACATCACAGTAAAACTGGGACAAACGTGGGTGATTTTACACCGTGAAACAAAGTGCAACAGGACAACCAAAATAACAGCAAACATGTAGGACTCATAAAGCATCAAGAGGAAATAAACCAACTGCTTGAGGGGAGAGAATGGCTAAATCTCTGGAGCACTTCAGAGTCTCTATATTGGGCAATTAACTCTGTGAGTCATAATTAGCCAATTTTGTTAATTTGATATTAAGCTGTCAAGCACTGTCGTTGAGTTTTAAGTGATAATCTGACTGGCTCATTGTTTTCTCCCCCGTTCATTTGCCTGTCATGATAAATTGCACAGTTTGAGTGTTTACTATTGTCACATCAAGCCATTCCAAGCAAATGTCTGCTCTGTTAAAATTACAGCAAGGCATTAAGGCAAATGAGTATCAACAACATGCTCATTTATAACAACGCAGTGCTCCTACAAACATATATTTTATGTATACCTGCACATGCATGGACTGTGAAAGTATATTCAGCTAAAGCCTTAAGACAATAATTATCAATTATTGCATCATGTGAATTCAGAAATTTCTGAATAAAAGTACAACTGTCAAATCTGATTCCACCTCAGTGGGTGGAGTGTTTGTTCATAGTAAAATCCTGCTTTCAGTTTGACTCCATAATGAGGAAAGCTACTCCAATGAACAAATGAACTTGAGCGAGTGTGAGTGTGTGTGTGTGAAGGAGAGAGAGAGAGAGAGACAGAGACAGTGTGCTATACCTTTTGTTGTAGAAGGGGGCCATGGTCAGGACTATATTCCTTCATGCTAATTTCTATGCACTCCACATCTCTCAGAAGCTCAAGGTTTCTCATTTTCGCTCGTGCTTCCCTGTCACAGATTTCCTTGAGATAACTGCGCAGTTTGGAACACTTTATCTGTAAGCTGAAGGCAGTGGAGAACTATTATTCAAAAGAAATATTATCTTAGAGCATTGTCAAAAAATAAGAGCTAGGCTTCTCACAAGAAAAGGTTAAGCACAATATGTTTTACATTTAAATCTCATTCTCAACTCGCCCATCAACCTAAGCCCTGCTGGTTGGACCCGGCACGATGGTGTTTATGAGAGATGATTTACATAAAAATACAAACAGTCTGTTCTGCTTTAAGGAGGAACTGCGCATGTACACATTTTTGTTAAATAAAAAAAATTAAAACTGACACATGAAATAAAGACTGGATTTTTCCCCCCAAATTTGAATAAAAACCTAGCTATAGGTCAATATGAACACACGGGACAATTTCCAAATCAATTTAATATACAGTGACCAAAGTCCACCAACATATATTTGGATTAATTGGATATTGAACTTATTTAGCAATCAGAGACTTACAATCTTTTATCAGATCTGGAGTAAGCAAACATCTCCCTCTCCAGCTCCAGCCTGCGTCTCTCGCTGCGCACACGCACACAGACACACACACACACACACGCACACGCACACACACACACAGTAAAGAGGACAGAGAAAGTGTTACCCACGCAGACCGCTGCAGCATCTCCGTGGTGTCCTGGGCTAATTACTGGAAAACAGCCGTGTAACCCACCGAGCCACCACAACGCGCATGCTAACGTGGAATAGCAACTTTCAAAAAGCGCTAACTTCGTAGCAACTTTGGCTAACATTAGTGTGCAAATGCTAACGATCCGCTGCTTTCCATTCATCCTCAGGCAACAAGCTCACAGTAAACAGGCTAAAGAATTAGCATCAGCTCATCTCTGTGTACGCGGACTTCGCTGGGTAGCTAACCGGTAGGATGAGGCTATCAGGCGGCGGGGGGGGATAACTCGAGCGCGCGGTCTCTCCCGGGCCGCGCTCTTTTTAACAATAACAGCGGGAATCCTCACCTTTCGTGCATGCTCCGCTGAACTGACATTATCCTTTCGTAATATTGCTCATCGCTGCGAGCCGAGCTTGCCATTTTCGCACGCTTTTGGCGCTGCTGCGAAGCCGAGAGGAGGAAGAGGCAGAGGGGGCGGAGGGGGAGAGGAGGGAGGCTGGTGTTTACGTTGGTTACCATGAGCACCACTTCCCAGGATTCCTTGCGGATAAACACAGAGACCACATGAGCTCCGATTACAACTAACTAGTTATTTAATAAAAACAATTCCACTAAATGTTGGGTAAGAATTTTTTTTAACATATTTTGATTCGTTGCTTAAACAGAAAGCCCCCTTATTTAGAAAGACGTACAGATGTACGGAAATGAGTGTAAATGTCACTTCTGTTTATTTATCATAGTTTGTACCCTGACCGGGACAGATACCAGCCATCAAATGTCTGTCTTTTATTTGATAAGCGCCCCTTCTCTGTCAGAGACACGCTGATGCCTGATTTTCTCTGATGCTTGCTCTACATCATCCCCAGATGTTGTCTTGCGCTATCTGGGTTCATCGCTGACATTTCTCATAATGTCATGTTTTGACTGACTCATTTTCTCAAAGTGACAGCACTACATGTCCTTACTGGGAAACTGCAATTGACAGCTCCTTCAAATGCACATCCTAATCAACCAATTTCCCCAATTCCAGTCCCATCAAATCGCTCTTTATCTGTTGAACTGGGGAGTTTTGTTGTTCTTTTCTAATGCTAATCTACCCCATTCAGCTCTATCCATCTCTCTATGAGGCTATTTGTTGTGAAATAAATCCCCTTGTTTGCCTCCTGCATGTATAATTGATATTGTTGCCAGGCTTTTTGTTTGTGCCGTGGAGAGCTGGAAGGCAGTTGCTTTGGAGGTGATGAAGAAAATGAGACTTGCAGCACTGCCGTTCCAGCTGAGCCAAGGTTGATGCCTGTGATCAGTCTTTGCTGGATGTCATACATGCATTCATGATTATTTTCATCAGATTGTGGCCTCACAGTGTAGACTACATTTACAGCCACTGTTTAATTCATTTGTGTTACTTCTGCCTAGGTTGTGTCATCCAGATAGACCGGGACCCCCGAGTTAGAATGCAGACCACACTGGGGTGAAAAATCTGGGCTGAACTTTTAATTTAATGCACCCAGGTGAGTATGAAATAACAGGTGCATTGAATACATTTAGATTCCACTTTTTCCTCATCCATAATGCATTCCTTTCCTCATCTCTTTTAACGTTTGAATTATCTACAGTATTGTTATTCCCTAGTTAGAAAAAAGTCCAAAATGCTGCAAAAATAAAGCAGTTTTTGATGATAAAGCAGTAATAGTTTTAACAAGTGCTTATCAATATAAACAAAAAGGTGCCATTTTTCAAATCTTTCTGCATGAATGGCCACACTGAAAATATCATTTTTCTTACTCTTTGTAGTTCTCCACAGTTTTTCCACACCGTCTTTCTCTGCTGCTCCTGTGAAAACATACAATGTGTATGGCCATTGATATGCCCTAACAGAGGTCACCATTTGCATGAGAATTAACAGCTAGTAAATTAAATTGATATTCAGTGCACATCTCCATTGAATCCTTCAGACCTTTGTTCCCCCCGCCTGGCAGAGCCCGTGCTCAGCCCCCCAGCTAGTCAGAAACATCTGTGCAGTTAATAATTTGATAAACAGCTTACACAAATGCTAAATTATCTTCTCCATTCCCTCTCCTTTTTTCCTCCCCTTGTGCAGGACTTGGAACAGTTGGCTCACCTCTCTGTGGTGCTGGCTTTATCTGTCTTTTGTGGCTGTTCGTCCACCGCTCTGGTTTTAATGGCTCTCCCTTCACTCCTTTCACTATCACTTAGATACTGAAGCAGTATTTGGGGTTAATGCAAATCCTCAACTCTCATCTGTGAAGAAAAACGCCCATTGTGGCGACTTTAAAATGAACTTAGTCGGAACATTTGTTATGCATTCACAGCTCTGTCCGGATAGCATTTAAAAATGTTCAGAAAGAACTGTGACATTGATCAGCACATTTTAACATGTGCAGTGCCTTTGTGCCCCCAGCCTGCTGAAGCCCAGAGCTCAGCTGACTCCCTGTGAAATTACAAATTAAGGTCTGACATATTTTTTTTCCGGAGAGCGTTCTACACCAGAGTGCAAAAGCTTTCAAGTTCCACGTGTTAATTCAATGGTCACTTGTTTCTATAATTGGCTGATAGCACTAGTGAAAGAGATTTGACCGGGCTTTTATAATCGTTTCAAAAAGTAGGCTCTTGTGGTTGGCACAGGTATAGTTTTATTTTCACAAAGGTATATTAAAAAGATTAAACGTGTCCGGAGAATGATATTAGTAGTATCTGTTCAAAATCGAGTCTGATTCAATTTAAAAAGGATACAAAATATCACAGACGGATTTTTATGTGTTTGTGTGTGCGCACATGCGCCCGCATGCAGTTTATTTGTGTGTGTCGACATTTTGTGAGTACGTTTTTGTCTATGAGAGGACAGCAATTAGTTAAGTGCTATCAAGTGGATGAAAAGCTCCAGCAAATCCCCTTTATAATTTCATGGAAAAGAAAGCTGACGGAATGGAATGGGATGGAGGGGAGCTAGTTTCCAATGCTTGCCTTTTCGGTTGCAACTTAAGAAGAAATTGAACACTAAGAGGCTGCACTAAGCTGTGTTAATACATTGTGCAACTTTTTTCACATGCTGAGTTGCTCCTTTAAACTTTTTCTTTTTTCTGCTCAGTGGATTTTGCCTGTTGTGTTACTAAGTTTTAGCGAGGAGATCAGATTCACCACGTTGCTGCGCTCGGCGGTTATTTGAATAAACATCAGGGCAGTCTCGAGTGCTGTCTGAGAGCACAATGCTTCATTGTGGGTTTGAACAAAGACTCCAAGGTCTAATGACAGTGGCTTCTTGTTGTTAGCACATGTAGACCTTGTGATGTTGTAGTTTGCAGAGTGGATTCATTCTCCATACTGTTTATACTTTTATTCTTTTCCCTGGGCATCCTCTACCAGTGCCATCCAGACTCTTGCCTGTCATTTCACATGCTTGCAGTCAGTGGGCAGATCATGTCAGTGGGTGACAGAGACGGGAAGGAGAGGATCATCTCTCAGTCTGACAAGAGTCTTTGAGTCTGGAGTTTGACCGACAGCTGATAGGAGCAGCGGTGTGGCGCGCAGCAGCAAACCGGGGCAGTGTGAGGTTGTCAGATGATGAGTTTCATGTGGGCTGGGCTGTTTGGGTCAGACGCCTGACAGCCAGGACTTGATGTTTGCTGTTATGCAGTTGTCCCGGTTGGTAACGCTGATAGCTTGCCTTGCTGCGACAGTGCCCCCTCATCCTCTTCCACCAGCTCAGGCTCGGCGGTAGTGAACCAGCTGTTGAGCGGTGATTAACGTGTATAGAATCCGAGGATAGTTTACCTGTCATTACAGCTGTACCTGCTCCCCCACAACATTCAAAAAGGTTCTGAAACCTTTTCAGATATCTCTCGTTTGTTTTATGATTTATGTTATTCTTTCTATTTAAAAGTTTGTCTTATTCAGTGCATATTCCAGAACAATATTAATCACCTTTTTGTGCATTTGGATGAAAAAAATGTAGTTTGTTCATTTTTATTGTAAATATTGTAACTCTTTGGGTCGAGGGGATCGTCTTTGGTCCAGCTAACCCACCTAAACACTGTTGCACACCAAGCATGTTAGTTTTCATATGATCTGTAACTTATCATCTGAAGGAACAGCAGAGCTGAGAATAGACGGTTCCGTAAATGAGCACCTCTTCCCTACACCCTATGAGCCAATCCAGCCATCCAAATGGATGGTCCATTTGACCCAATCCTTTAGGAGAGGCCCACAGGGCCCACGTGACAGCCACATTAAGGCATTAGGAAGTGCTTTATTTGTTTGCGTGAGGGACATCCTCTCCTGTCTGTTCCATAGGTCGCACTCGGTTGACACTGCAATTGGAAGTCATTGCGCTTATGTGGGTTTAGTCTTCCAGGTCAAATTATCCTTCAATCTGAACTAAAATTGGGAATGGCAGAGGCAAGGATCAGCCCAGGGCCCAGGCCCTCTCCTCGGCATTAAGCCATCACAGTGTTGTAAGGTGAGCTCCTGTAATGAACCATGTCACCGCTACCACTGCACCAATATCCCCACTACACAGCATGCATATTGATTGCAAATTGTGAGTGCGAGAAGGTGTGCGGTGCTGTGTGTATGTAATGTATGTGTGCACGCTCACGTAAGCTCGCCTTGTTCTAGCAAGAAACGAGGGAATCGCCTTTCTCTGATTAGAAAGCTCATGCATAGGAAAGCACGACAGAGACACTGCTCCCCATCTGCCCGTGGTGCAGGTGAAAACAATTTACACATCGCCAGGCTAATGGATACATTCATAGGGAGCACAGACAGAGGGAAAGAGGGATGGAGGGGGAGAGGGAGAGAATAGCAGAGAGTGAAAAAGAGCGGGGTTGTAATGGGCCCAGGCCAATGCAGGCCAGTGGCCCTGCTCATGCGGCCAAGCCAGACAGCAGCGTATCAGATAACACATAATCACCAGGATCAGGGACTAATGAATGCGGTCGTGGCCCACCAGGGCAGGCTTTTGCCCGCACTAAAGACACTTGTAAACAATCGGCTGGGTGAAACATGGCAATAATATGTTGATTCAGCAGGTAATGAGGTTCTCCCTGAATCAATACCCCCTGCTAACCCCTCTCCCAGGTGGACCAGTGAAGAGCGGCAAGCCAGGTTGGTGAGCACAGACCTCTGCCGATGACCTTTCCGTGGCAGTAAGGACACGAGGCAGTCTGAAGAGGACTATTCTCGTATTGCACAAGGCGCTGAGTGTCAGAACTTTCATTCGCAGCAAGCAAATGAACAGACAGGCGCTGCATGCTAATGAGCGGCAGGCTATTTTCCACCTTTTTTATCTGCACATTATGCTCTTGACTTTGGAGAAGGTGGGAATTAGGTTGGACCTCAGTGTCAGGCTGCCTGATGGCTCCGCTCAGGAAAAACTGGTAATTGAAGCCGATGGCTGCCGCGGAGGAGGTCTGAATTTGGAAATAAACAGTTTCAAGCACTGCACGTCATTTCTAGAGAGATGACAGGGGGAATGGAAATGAGCTGTCTGGATCTAATGTGCTTTCGCAGCAGGGAAAAAGGGGGCCATCTTTCAGATAACAATTCCACTCATTAGGACTTCAGTGCCACCGTAATGACAAGAGACCAAGTTGCTAAATTCAGAGAGGACAATTAGGAAATGCTGGCACCCAGACAAACCAAGTAAACAAGGACACATGGCTCTGAATTCCACATATACTCTGGCTTGACATTGTGAGAAACATCTAATAGGTTTCAAGGAGATTTTAAAAAGGAAAAGCAATAAATGGCCTCCCACTGGGTAATTCTTGTCATAGAAGCAACTTCTTTATTATTGCTTGTTCATTAGCATAATAAACAAATTAATTCCCCTTTCATTTGCTAAAGCAAGTTGTTTAGATCTGATTCGGCGCTTGTTAAAGGGGAATGCTGCAATTTGAAAGCACGTTTTTCATGCTTTGCAGCTTGGCTACAGGATATGATTTGTGACTGTAAAATGAAGTACGTGGGTGTAAACATTACTTGGTGTGAGTGTACTCTGTGTATTCAGTCTTCCTGAGAAACCTGGACACTTTCTATTATTCAAAATAAACTTGTGAACCCGCGATTTTATTCCAACAATATCTGCTTTGACCAGCGCGTCATGCATTCAAATGCATTTGAGCATGTTGTCATATTTTAGGTTCTATTTGTGCCATCGCATTAAACTGAAGTGGGGATTCAAGTGCTGTCATAATTACATGCTAAACCAGATTGCATGAGGCAAGTTCATTTTTTCCCCCTCACACACTCCTCTGCAGTTTTTGGCAGATGTGACCTTTTCACCTTCCTTTCACTTGGCCCCAATTCAACGTAGCTCCTGCTGCTGCCTCCACCTTCTCAGGCTCTGCAACGCCTTAGTGCAGCCCTACCATACTGTATGTGTGTCCACTGTATCAATCTCCCCTGGGAGCCACAGCCTCTCCCTATTTCAATTTCCAAAGGATTACCACCAACAATGCATTTCCTCAACAGTTGTGCAAAGTTCCTCCACTCCCCTCCTTCACTTCGTTTTCTCCTTGTTGCCCAAACAAAGCCGTGAAGCCCGAAATGTAACTTGGGGACATTTCGAGCAGGATTTCACGAGTTGAATGAAAGTTCGCTCATTAAAATCTTTCAGCACGGCTTTATGCATCAGAGTGCAGAGTGGAGCGCTTGTTTATATACTTTCAAATGGCAGCAGCAGTTAATCTCTTATGCTTTTTATTGTGGCATCAGTGTGGCATGTCTAAAAAAAAAAATGCAACCTTCCATGGACGCGGCATGCAACCTTGATGTAGCGGGCAAAACCACAGGGGTTTCTTAGACTCCGATAGCCTTCATGCTCATGAATAAAACAGGGGGTTTAGGGGGCTTCCTGTGCAGCTAATTCACAGTGCCGAGCTTCCAATCTGTTTTTATGGTACTTGGGTGGAACAATTTCTCTTCCCCTGCTTCAGGGCTGCATACAGCACGGAGAGCAGATTCTCGGGAGCTCGTACAGGGATAGTAATTTGCCATAATCAGTTATTGTGCACTGGTGAGTTTAGCACAAGCTGAGACTCATGATACATTGTGGGGGTTTTTTCTTCAATTTTATGCAAATAAACAAAGCAGCTCAGTTTCTAAAATTGCCCTCGTTTCTAAGACGAAAATGTCTGCTGGCATGTAGCACAAATTTCCTGTATCTGTTAGGTATGAGGGCTTTATGTACTCTTATAATTTTACACAGTAAACCATAAACTTCTAAACTGAGCATCTTGCAGCAAAATGCAAAATACGCAACACGTTGCTTTCTCTCGCTGCAATTAGGTGGTTCATTTCCTCGTGAGTCCTGTTTGCAGACTCATTACCAGGCCCTGCTGGTTTCTCCAGCACTGAGAGGAAGTTAAACAAAGCGCCACTCACACACAGCCTCTCTGTGGTGACAACAGGCTCCAGACCCATCACCAAACGCTGAGAAGTGAAGGGTCTGTGAAAACAAACCACTATGACACCCTTCACTCTTTCTTCTGCTCGACTGCACCCTGTCAATGTCCAACCCGATCACTAGTGCTGTGAGCTACGCTAATAACTGAGAAAACAAACCACCAGGCGACAAAGCCCCAAACCTCTCCATCTTAAAGCTTCTATACGGTAATCATATCAGCCTCTAAAGAAACACAGTGTTGTGAAATCCCAATTGCACCTGTATCCTTGGTTATAACAAAAAATAAATTGACATTTTGAATGCTACAAATACACAGATACACAGAAGAGGCTGAGAACACAAAGTCAGATGTACATATTGATATAGTTTGTGCACATACACATGCATCTCACACACACACACACACACACAAACGAGGCAGAGGGGACCTAATTAAATGCAGACAGTGACTGTGTGGACTGGCGTACAGTGAAGCTGGGCCTCAAGCTGCCACAGCAACAGTTCATTTCGGCCAATTAGATGTTGCATCAAAGCCGGGGCGGCCACAGAGCAATGGGTTCACAGACGATATTGTTGTGTGCGTGGTCAGCAATCAGCAATGTCCCCCTGCTGGGATGTGCCGCCGCTGAAGCTGCAGAGAGAGTCACCTGACAACAGCCAGTGCAGCAGAGGCCTGCCTGCCTGCTGTGTGATCTTCTCCTAATGTGTATGTGATGGAACCGCAGGCCTCGGGGATGGAAGTAATGTGATGTAAAAAAAATAAATAAGTCTCAGCCCCCAGAAAGTTTTCTGTTTATTAGTCCTCTTTCAATCAGAATATGTGCGTGTTTGATCCTCACGACACCTAAGTTTCATGTGACCCAAGTCTTGATAACAACTAACTACTTCTGCACAAATGATTAACAATACAGCGCAGCTTTGCTTTAGCTTTTGTCTGCCCGGGTCACGAGCCAAACATGCACTGATTGCCTTCCTGCTACGAAGTCTGACATTTACATTTTCTGATTCAACAGTCTTGGTTTGCACGGCTAATTCTGCCTTTGATTCGAGGGGGACATTCAGAGATGGAAGGGGATGGAGCTCTCTGCTGTGGTGGTAGATATTCTGAGCTTCTGTAAATAAAAATAAAAAATTCATATGAGTAACAAAGCAAATTTTTTTTTGCTGTAAAATGAAACGCATTAGCAAAGATCTTGCTTGTTCTCGGCACTTATATCTCAGTAGTCAGTCCTATTTGATGTAGTTACCGGTGATCCTCTAAGAGCTGCGAGAGATGAGAGAGTGATGGCTGTGTAGGATAGTCAAGAGTAAGGCCAATGTTTAAACTGCTAATGGGCACAGGTACATGCAGGCTCCTGGTCCTCTCAGACTGAGTCTTGTCAATTCTCTCCTCAAACCCTAAAGCTGCAAGTGAGGCAGCAGTCGGCCCAGGATGGGTTTCCCAGGATTAGAGGGGGGTCAGGGCTGGAGTGCTGCCACTCTCTCTCTCAGCAGCTGAGCCACAGCTCACTCATTATACCTGAGGAGTCAAAACATTACCCATGGTGCACTGGTGCCTCTGGGACAGGCCCACCCCTTGCACCACACAGGGCGGGGTGGGTCTAGCGGCTCACCAGTGACAGATATTTCTCATGTGTTCCTTTATTAGTCCATATGGAGATCACAGGCTGCTGATAGATAAGTTCAAGAAGCAGGAAACATTATATTTGGAATCAGTATTTAAACTAGCCGAGAGCACTCGAGAACACTTGCAATCTTCTGACTCTCCCTCTCCAGCATTCTCGTGAATGTGTCTATTTTAGACCACAGAGTGTGTTTCACTTTATACACGGCAGACAGAGCCAGCCTTCACAACGCGTAAAGGCATCCATTAACCAATCACATCAATAGCCTTTGGTTAATTCCTGTATATTTATTTATATTTCTCCCTTCAGTGAAACATAATTACAGATTATGTAATGTTTAGGCCGGGCACACTGATTACTGTCCAGTGTTTGAAAGGCTGCAGTTCTTAGTGAATTAGAGAACGATTAGTGCATGGCGAATCTACTTCATTCTAAATATGTTAATTAACAGTCAGTGCAGTGGGTGCAGTAGTTAAAAGCACTAGTAACCTCACACAAGCTTCAAATGTTAGCACGCTCTAAATTGCTTGCGGTGGCTTTCTTTGAAAGGCTATATTTAATTGAATGCCATACGGCGGCCATTTCCGGGCTAATGGAACTTATATTATATGTAAGAGATCTGGTGAGGAGTCACTTCACCATCCATTACGACAGCAGTTTCAGTTTTGTCATATTTGGAGATTAAATCAGCATTTTAGCACAATGTAGCCGAACCTGCTTTCAGTTATTTACCGAAGCAAACGCTAACAGTATAGATACACTGTGTATAAATGTCCTTTCATTTTAGATTTCAATTTATATGGGCACATAAGCTTTTGCAAAAATCAATAGTATGTAAATACAAGACCAGTCCAGTATAACTGAGGGGCCCTTGTGGACCACTAACAGTGCGCAGAGCCACCTAGTGTCAGCACAAAGCACACTACGGCTTCTCCAGCAGCCTCCCAGAAAATACACTGAAAATGTGTTTCAGCGCACATTAGCGCACTGCCGTGAAAAACATACAGAAGAAACTAAATAGTAAATGGGCAGCACATTCTGATCTCGGACGACATGCAGGTGGGTTTAAAAATGTGTAGGTGCTCAGTGTGCTGCTGCTCTTCCATACGCTCTTTTGAACAGTTTGAAGTCGAGCAACAAACATGCCCAGTCCACTGCACATGCTTGTTTTACTGTGGCAATCTGGCCCCTCCAATGGAGCGTGATTTTTCATAACTTGGTTAAGGGTGCCCCCATCTGGCCGACAGCTCGCCAGAGTGCTGGCTCTTCCTTTGCTTTCTCCTGCCCCTCTGCTTGTTCACTGCACTGATTTCTATTGTGAGAGCTAATTGTTAGATAATATGGGTTGTTTATGTGAGCTATCTATGCAAATTTTGATGGGATTTCAATCATTTTAGACACGTGATGGTGTTTTCAATGTGGAATTGGAGAGGAAAGGAAACACCGGATCCTTAGATTTTCTCTCACTCGGTTTCTCTCTCTCTCTCTCTCTCTCTCTCAGGCAAACACACCTCCATGCAGCAACAGTTGTTTTGGGGCAGTCTTGGTGTGGTGGGTGAAATGAGGGTGGCGGTGTAATTTGCAGCCTTGACGGAGGAGCCCATTTTCTTGTGTGTGGCCACTGGGCGCTGGCTGCTGTTCATCAGTATGGAAGTCTATGAGGTGAGGAGAAATTGTAATGATGGACACTGAGCGGCGAGAATCAGCGGCTCAATAAGCCCCCCTAATTGCTTAGCAACAGTGTTCCAGGGTCTCTCATTTGAGATCAAGAGTTTAGTGGACTGAAGACTCCGCTTTGGAGAAATAGAGCTTGTGCCATTCGATAAGACGACGGAGAAATGGGCTCTATCTTCTACTTCCTCTGTGCCCTCCCTCCCATTCCTCCACCCCCCTTCCTCCTCTCTCTCCTTCTCTTCCTCTCACTCTCTCTCTGTCTCTCTCCCACCGAACTCCCCCCCCCCCCCCCCCCTTTCCCACCCGGATGTTTTTTTTACCTTTCAACCGCTTTATTTTTTCATTTCACTAAATTTTTTTTTTTCTTCTC
>VUQK01019648.1:66183-76494 GCA_015106715.1 Bujurquina vittata
TAACCAGTAGTGTCATTATAGTCAACATGCTGCGTTCAGGGCCTGGGGTGTAAGAAGTTCCCTGCCTCACACGCAGGGGCCGCAGCACTACTTGCACTGTGCGCTTACATAACCCCCCCGACAAATGAAGACAGGCACAGGCGGCCTGAAGCTACGCTGGTCAAGGAGCTCTGATGCACTTTATATCAGAGACTGAAGAGTCTCAGCCAACTGCTTTCAGGTATTTGAGGATGAAATCTTTTTGACCAGCTTTAATAAGGCAAAACTTACTGTTAATTACCCAAACTATCGTTAAAAGGATAACGATCTCTCATTCATTGAGCCCGAGACAGTGAGCGGCACGGTGCGACGCGTGGTTTGTTCTGCACTAGATGAAACTCTTGGAAACAGCTTATTCTGCCACTTCAATTTTGAGCTCCGTTTTAGCCTGGACCGCAGTCTAGCTGAGAGCAGAGGTCCACATGGCAGAACACAGTCTCACACACACACACACACACAGAGCACACACACACACACACCGCACACTTCAGCAGCAGTTGATGTCTTAATACAGGCAGGATCTAATTTAGCTGATCCTCTGACATTTATCCTTTAGGTAAACTCTCGCCCTCCCCTCTCAGTCCCAGTGGCACCCGTGCCAACAAAGCAGCGCAGGCATATTTTAGAGCACCTCCGCTTCACACCTCAAAGTGCCCTCAGGGACACTCAGTGTCTCCTCTCTGGTTTCTAGTGAAATACTCCACGTTTGATGTTATTTCTTGGGCTCTTTGTGATCAGGCGCAGGAAGTTAACTGAGAGTACACCCTTGATGAAAAGAGGGGGGGGGGGTATTTATTCTCGGCTGCAGCCATTTGCAGGTGGTGGAGAAACTGACAGGCAGCAGTACACAATAACATACGCGCGCACTTATGGCGAGGCACACCAACAAAGCTGTTGAACAGACATGCGCAAATATACGCAGAGGTGGGCTCTGTGTGTGTGTGTGTGTGTGGACTGGTTGGGGCTATAATCAGTAGCTCTGTGACAAGGAAGGGAGGTGGCGGCTGGCGGGAGGGACAGAGGGACAGGCGTGATAACAGATTGAGCGACTCTGATAAACTCTCCTCTAATGGTTCTGCCTGTCCTTCTCCCCCTTTTTTGACGGCACCTATTTAGTGGACTCTTTCACTGGCGGCGGATTAGAAACCTGGATAAGGAGAAGCAAACACTGGCAGCTTCTCTGAGTAAGCAACAGAGAGAGGGAAGGAGAGGAAGATAGAGAGAATGGGGGAGAGATGGGAGGAGAGTGAAGGACAGAGGGAGAGAGTGGGAAGGGAGCCGGAGAGGATATTCAAGGAGTGGCACTTACCCATAGCCATCCATCGTTTCTCCTACCGCCCCCCCCCCAACCCCCCCAACCCCAATCCCCTTATAGCCTCCTGCTTTATTTTTGCTTTCTGGGCCCTTGACAATGCAGCAACTGCTTACAGAGCACTGGAACTGCTCTTTGAGCCTGAAGTCGATGATGGGTTCAAGTGGCAGGTTGCAGGAGGTGTCAAACACGGCCTAATTCTGTGTGGTTAGCGGCTAGGCGTGACACATGCAGGACAGTGTAAACATGGATTAGGTTGATGTCTCAATCACAGCGTGGCAGACTGACAGGCTGCCGACAGCAGCAACACCTGCTCCACATTTGTGCAGCGGGTCAGAGTCTGGACGGGACGCGCTGATCCGAACGAAAGTCCTTCCTTTTTGTTCATGTAAAACATCATTTTCTATTTGTAGATTTCATTTAAAGAAAACTTCAGCGCTTCAGATCAACTTGAATGTACACACTCGGTGAGAAAAAAAAAAAAAAGAGGGTCGAAGAAGGCCAGTTATTTTTTAAAAAATCTGCTCTTACATTTTAGTCTAATATCATCATTTTATCAAGAAATCAAAAGGCGGGCTTGATTTTGCTTTCAATTGTATTGACTTCAGAGAAAAACTATGAAAGAATCTGTTTCACATATTAACGCTTAAATATTTCAATCTGTCTGTAGAAGACACGTTTAAATCCATATTTATATATTGATGGGAAAAAGGCAGTTATGGCTGTGCACATGCATTTGTATATGGCTCACAAATAAAGACAGTAAAAAAAAAAAAATCATGAACCATTTTTAGATTTTCAGTGGTGACCGAATTTTGACCCAACTGAGCAAAGAACTGTTTTTTTTATCGAGTGAGATCCAATGTTTTATTTAATACGGCTGGATGGAAGGTAAGACTGGCAACTGACTGCTACTATTAACTGACAGAAGGCTCAAAATAAAGTGGAATAATGTAACCATGCAAAATGAAAAGCAAATAATTATATCCAGCTTTAAAGCCTCTATTAGTGCAATTCTGTGG
Organism: Bujurquina vittata; assembly: GCA_015106715.1. Lineage (NCBI taxonomy): Eukaryota > Metazoa > Chordata > Actinopteri > Cichliformes > Cichlidae > Bujurquina > Bujurquina vittata. The sequence goes on from VUQK01019648.1 coordinate 68,557, forward strand.
AGACAAATGGAAAATTGCACACTTAGTAATTTGTCCATTTGATTATGACTGCTGAGTATGTGATTAAAATAGTGTAATTATATCTACTGTATTGCCTTTATGGCCAGAACGAGACACAGAAATATCTGGCGACTGTAGCGACGGTCTGATTGGACACAATGCATGTACAGCAGTAAATTAATAGAATGTTCCATTTTCTAAATTGATCCATGAAAAGGATTTACCCGCCGGAGCTGGAAGTTCAAGCTACGCGCGGCTTTTACGGTGCTGCACGGGTTATTAAAAACGATTGACTTGCACGACTGCGTTTCTCTGCAGAATGTGTAGATTTAAAGCATTAAAGCAACACTCCAGGCAGCAGTGGAAAAAACACAATGTCAAAGAAGAAATAGCACAAATTGTCACAGACTGGTAGCAATTATGTTGAGTAGCATCTTAGTCGACGGGGCTGTCTTTCTCCACGCGCAAGACGACGTCACGCTTCTGAGCGCCAGTCAGCGGCTTCCCTCAGCCTACGCTCTGGTGTCAAGTGCTGCAAACAATATGCACTCACAGCAAGCACTGCTCGACTCAGGAGACGACATGCTCCGATGATTGTGCCTTTGCCACAACTATTTGTGATTGACAAAGGCCCGTGCAGCTCACCACTGACTTTACCTCACATTCTGCTATCTCAGTGTATCTCAGCGCGCGAGAGCAAACAAACAAGCAGTAAATAACTCGCTGCCTCGGTCCCCACGGGCCGTCAATCAGATGGACAAGTGTACACTACGCTGTGTTAGAGAGCTCAGAGCTGAACTAATCCAGTAAATACAACAAAAGCCCCAACTGGAGAAAAATCCTGTGTGAAGATCCAGTCTCAAACCACAGGAGGAAACCTGGGAACACAGAAATCTAATGACTCCAAAGCAGGCATGAAGTGTGAAATCCCGCTCTTTCCTGGGAACAGCTGAGCCTGCACGGAAGACGGAGCAGGAAACATTTGGTGCGGCGACAGATAATCACATTTATTGATTCACTGAGTAGAGTTATTAGCTAGTTAACAAGTCTCTTACAGTAATATTAGCCATTATCGTGGAAAGCCACGTTGAAAAGAATGTCACTTGAAACTCATATTAGCCAAATGAATGTGACTGTTGTGGGGCATTGAAGTCTTTCAATAGCTGTCTCAGCATCATCGCTCTCATCATACACCAGTGCATTACACTAAACAAAAAGAGCTAAAGACTAATTATTGAAAGATCCACACAAACTAGTGAGCTAGCTAAATATTGTCAACTCCAGCCAAATTCCCAATCTGCCTCTATTAATTAAGCCATTTAATCATCCACCACACTAATTGCATAATTAAATCACTGCCTCCTGGGTGCTACTGATGTGCAGTGGGTAATCTGGCGCAAAAATACTACTCATCAACAATGTGGGCTAGTTGATAATGGAAATGGATGGCTAGGACCACAACTTGCTTCATAAACACACACAAAGGTTGTGGTCAGTTTGCCATCACGTGCACCGGCTAACTGGCTGGAACTGGAGCAAATGTCCTCCAGTGTTTACTGTGGAGAAGCTCCTCAAGCACGTATTGAGCATAAAAGAGAAACGCTGCGATTTCCTCTTTGACCGCCTAATAAACGCCGTCTCAGCCGATTCAATTCACATTTCTCTCTTTATGTTGTGTTGTTAAAAAAAGTTCAAATACTGCGTTCACTTTGTTAAAAGTACTGAGCTTAAACAAAGTGACACCTGTGAAAATCTCTAAAGCACAGATCTCATTTTGGATGTGTGTGTGTGTGTGTGTGTGTGTGTGTGACACATAAACACTGATTGTGAATAACAAAAGTAAAAAGCAATCAAATCTGTTTGTTTTTTTTTGTTGTTTTAAAGATTGCACTGCACAGACATGCAGTCCCTCATCTGAATATGACAACAAGCTGCAGCCCTCCAATTTAGCACAAACGTGGCGGGTCAGCGCGAGCGCGGCCGGCACAAACACCTTGCGTGTTGGCATTGTTGGGTCGTCTCAGCGGCTCCAGCCAAGTGTTTAAATTCCTGAAGAGCCTCCAGAAGAAATTAGTATGTAATGGCCACACTCTGCAAGAAGAAAGGGCCATTATGGCTTTCCACTGACTGTACTTGGCTTTCATTTGTGAGCTAAATGAATGCGCGTGAAGGTGAGAGTTCACTAGCCATTCAAGTATTTGGCTTTAACTGGCTCCAGCACTCTTGCTTTAATTCAAGCAGAAGGACAAGTATGAATAATCGCTGTGGATAAGACTCATCACAACCAGCAGCATGAGCCCCCCCCCCCCCCCCCAAGCCCCCCCAACGCCATCACCAATTTCCCGCCCTCAAAATGGCTGCTGCAGCTTAATGACAAAATACCATTTACATCATGCCTTTTAATTTGCAATTTGCCAGCTTTTGTTGCTGCTATCTGATTTTGGATTGTTAGCTGCACACTGTATTATTTTGATGCAAATTTCCTCCCAGCTCATCTCAACTGGTTCTAATTTCACATTTGTTTATCAGAGCTAGAGAAAATGGCTAGGGAGAAATGGGTAACTCTAATCAATGTAAAATAGAACACAAAATATCCAATGATTACAGATCCATGAAGGCTGGGAGGCTGTGCAGAGAATTGAGGCTGCAGGATGCAATAGCCCATGTTGTAGTATGGAGACAAAGAGACCACACCCAGCTGACACTGTGGGGATGAGTTGTAAAAAAAAATGAGGTTTTGAGGAGAAATGTCTGTTATTGGGCCCGTAACAGAGAAGTGACTGCTTTATTCAAATAGGCAGAAGTGTACAGCCAAAACGGCTAAAAGGAGGCCCCAGGGGTGTCCGTCTCATGTAATATATGCACAGGATAATTTATTACACCAGGACTAATTTCCATTGCTTGTGCTTGGAGTTGCCTTGCTAATTATGGAATGGGATTTTTTTCTTTTAGCAGTTTTTTCCTGCCCGATTCATAATTGCACATCCACATTCAGGGGCAGCATCTTTGCAAATGAGATGAGGCCTTGCCATTTGGCATTCATGGCCCCCCACACCCAGGTGAGCACACAGCCCACACAGGGAACAAGCAAGGCTCCATTTCCTTCCAAAAACACACCCACCCTCCCAATCACCAGCGCTTGGATCTTTGATGGGCTCTACCCCCAGAACTGCTATGACCATCTCAGAAATATCAGATAGGCTAGTGTGTAATTAGACTTGGGACTTTAATTAGGAAAAGTTAACTGTTAGATGAAAGCTGTCACATCTGTGATACGTACTGCCGGTTCAGTGGATGGATCCCAGGGGGGTCTGCATCAAAAGGCCCTTCCCCGCTGAGCAGGCCCACTCTAGCATGTTCTCATGCGCCAAATCAGGCCCTCTGAGTGGCAGCGGATGTGAGGGGATGGAAAAACAGAGACGCGGACACAAGTTAACTGCAAAGGAGAGACGAAGAGGAGGAGGAAGAAGGAAAAGGGAGCGGAGGAAAAAGAGAAGAGGGAGAGAGAAGAAAGGGAAGAAAAATCGTCGAGCCGCTCGGCTGCCTTTTTGTGTGTCTCGTTAAATCGAGAACACGGCACAGACACAAAGGGATCTGAGGGAAAACAATGTCGCTTAACAAGACATCACTGGCTCATCATTAGCAATTTGTTGTGGGCATAATTTTCCCCTGCCCCTTGCATAATAGGTGCCCTGGGATATTGCCGATGCTTTTGTGTGCCCTCATTTGGCTATTTATTTACTTGGCTCATGTCACAAAAGAGATCTGGCCACCTCAAGCGAGAGCCAAGATAACGCTGTTATGGCTCCACATCACAGCCCTATTAAGATGGAGCTCCTTTAATTGACTCCCCTAGCTCATTGCCTGACCTGGAGTCTCACTGATCCCACCCAACCAATAAGAGCCTTCGTCTCGCAGGGCAAAGCTTGGAGAAATGTGATGTTTTTGCCTCACTTGTTTTGGCTCGTGTCAAACGCGCTCATTATTGGCTGCACTTGTTTGTTTTTATGCAACACGCTCCGAGTTAGGTGCTAAACGAACAGGCAGCAGCGATTCATCTGTACGTGGACTCAGTTGGTCTCTGGCTACTTTCTGTTTTGTGGCGTCCGTGCTGGAAAAAAATACAGCTGCAAACTGCTGCGGCCCTGTTAAATATGGTGAAACGGCTTGACAGATATCACTGCCATTAATCACAAAAGCGAGGAGGGAGAGAGGGAAAGCCTTATAATTTCATTGTGTGCGCTTCCTGTTTACCCAACCCCACAGATGGTACTGCCAGTTCTGCACAGTGCAGCTCTCGCACTGTTGTTCCATCGCCTCGGCTTTCTGTGGTCCTTTGTGACAGCGTGGACATTGAGCTGTCATTTACATTCAGCAGACACATACACGGGGAATGGATGGATAGTGGAAAGGATGGATGACCCGAGTCATGGCAACAATGTCGCCATTCGGAAAAACAAAAAGCAGTTTTTTCTGGAAATGGAAAGAAATTGATGATGCTCGCCTGGCTCAGCTCTGACTGATTGCGAGGAGTATAATGATGTGCATACACTGTCTAAGCACCCCCCTGGCTTCCTGCGATTTGCCCCCTTCCCCACTCATCTTTCTTTCTGAATGACAGCATTTACACATGTGTAACTGTATCACGATTGTATCTGTTGTTGAGGAAATGAAAATCAAGTATTTGACCTTTGTATCCCACAAGTGGCTTAGTGTTTTGCTGTGGTAGCCTTCGAGCTTCGTGCCACCGTGCGCTCTTCATGTATTTACCTTATATATCATTGTTAAGCCTTTATATGGAATCTAAACAGTTCTAATGCATCTTGTTCTCAGCGTGGAGCTGGGATCTGCATGAGTTCACTGGGCTCAAAGCCAGGCTGCCCTTTCCTCAGTGCCTCCCTGCATGCACACACGTGCACGTAGCCGCCCCGCGTCTGCTGCTTTGACATAAAGCTGTGCTTTGGCAAGGCCGAACGAGAAGATAGTGAAATCGATTTTCACATTGTATTTCACACCCTTTCATCAGGCCCAGCCCTTGTGGCTGCAACGCTTGTGATTTCAAAAGCACTTAACATACGCCAGCCCCTTTGTTCAAGAAGCAAACTACTTCTGAGGAGACATCAATGCAAATAAAACCAACTAGCAGAGCGAAGGGAAACTCGAGCTGAAGAACAACCAAATTACCCGTAGTTAATACGTCTTCATTACAATTTCTCTCCCTCGCCCTCTCCCTCTCTCTCCAGCATACCAAAGATTCTCAGCGCTAATGATTTTCTGGGTATTAAAGAGGCACCCACTGCTGTCACTCTGGATATGAAACAAGAAAACAGATTATTGTGGAGATCACCCACTGTGAACACCCAAATGATACTTAAAATATAATGATGTTCTTAACCATACTCATTAACGGCACAGTGCAGGAAAGAACAATACTCCTCCACAAAAAGCCAAACAGATTTAAAATTAGAGCATAAAGCGAGGAGACTAACGGTTTGGAGAAACACCGAGAAGGGAAAAACAAAGCAGGCTGATATTCTCTTCCCACGCGCGAGGATTTGTGTGCACGCCGCCGTTTAGAGTTAGTGAACATTTGGCCGCGATTATTGCTGTAAACTCTGCATCTTTTGTACTTTTCAATCACAGTTAACATACGAAAGCCATCCGTGGCAAATGTAATCCTGTGCCCTAACTTGCCGAAACAAATGTTGGCGCCAGGCACATCAAATCATAATGATAATTATCACCCCCCCACTGTTCCTCACTTCAGACGGCTTCTGTAAGTATAGTCTATATTAATATACATGTGTTGTGTTCTCCTGCTGATACTCGGCAGCACACAATAAAAAAAAAGGTACCAGTTGTTGTCATGTTGTGTGTTTGTTTTTTGCCTCGTTTGGAACATCAAGTTTAGAGGCACATTTCAACAAGTTGCCTGTGAAGAACCACGGGTTTATTTCCACTACATAGGAGAGTGATTCAAATCTCGGCCCATAAACAGGCAGTAAAGGAAGTCCAACGTTCCATAACTCAACCCTTGTCATGGCGTACTTTACTGAATAGGACAAGCAGGGACACAGAGGGATTGTTCAGTCCTCGCCAAGCCAGAACGATTCTTTGTCAGCCGGGCATAAATAACATAGTGTTGATTGTTCTGTCAAAGTTAATCTGACAGCTCGGGGAAGCAGTCATTTATCTAATGACAGAGTTTCTATGACGACAATCGATCCTCCTGCAGCTTGGGATGCGTGTGCGTGCACGTCTGTGTGTGCGCGTGTGTGTGTGTGTGCCAAACATTTGCCTGCATTAGTTGAAAACAGTGAAACCCATTTAGAGGTCCTTTGTGGTAATGTGCAACTTTGCCTTTAGTGGTAGTACTTTAATACATCCTTAAGCTACCACGTAGTGTTAGTATTCACTTTGCTCTTCAATGGATTTAGCAGAGTGCACAGCGCTACACCGCATATTTCTGCAATTATATCATAATAGCAAAAATCTGTGGCATTGCTTTGCATCAGATGTGGCCTGGTGTTGCTTTCATACCAAACACACGGTGTGATTCTTGAGCTACCTGAAGCTCTTTGTTAGTATCCCGATTCAACAAAAAGACCAATATTTGACATTTTAGCAGACAAGCAAAATCTAATAACGTTGACACAATAACAAAACCACAGATTGCTGCAAGTGCATCACCACACCGGACTATGTGTCTCTTCATTCAGGAGACTTTAGCTGTTAAACTCTGATGCAGTTTGCTTGCACTAGTGAGCAACACTTCCTGTTTGTGCACCACCCACTGGAGGCGGCGTAGGGGTCAGGTGCAGTGTGTGTCGGGTGGAAGATTAAGCTGGAGGAGGTGGGAGGTCCCCTCAACCCAGCACCGGATGGATGGAGGGATGGATGAATGGCCTTAAGGAAAAATATTACTTTATGAAACAAGCCTCATGTTCCTTAAATAATGTTTAATTAAGGCATAAAACACTGATGATGATGAAATAATTAAAGAAAGGGTTAATGGTATCATCTTTGTGATGACAGACAGTCACTCTGAAAGTTGAGTTCCTGTTGCTCAGTGACAAAAGAAGCAAAACTAATGTTGGTATTTTTCCGGTTCGGGGAGGCTGCTTGTTGCTTGCGGCTGGAGTGAGAATATGCAGGAATAGTTAGGCAGCTCACATCATATATGAGCACTCATCTGTAAATGCAGTCGGTAATATCTCCACTCTTGGACTCTCCAAGACACTTAGCTAAATTCTCCCTTTGAGGTTCTTTTTTGCACCAAACGGGTCATTGTCATGTGACCCTGCGGTGCTTTGTGGCGTTAGGCAGCGAAGAACAGGCAGAGGATGAATTGCAGTTTTCTTAGAAGCTCCCTTGAAATCACTGCGTGTCCAAAGAGAACATCAATAATAAGCAGAAGAAGCAGAAATGCCTTTATGTTGATACACATCCCTCATATATATCTATATAGATATATATGTATATATACAAAGCACTGCTATTGTGAGAATGCTGAGCATTGTATTTTGGATTATAATGGTTTGAAGGACACTGTTGAGCGCTGACCCAGCAGCAACAGGGACAGCAAGGAAGAAAAGAAAACATCTTCTTGACAGAAGCCTGGTTACATCTGCTTAGCCCTGTCAGTACTTAAACATCCTATTACATATTATCTATTTAAATTCAAAAACAGCGCCACTGTCGCAGCTTGTTTTTTTCCCCTCCCTTTATGAAATGAGAAAATTAAGAAAGTCCATCTGTGTTTGGCTAATGTCCAAGTGTCCTGATACCTTGACAGAATGTCTCAAACAGCGTACGTGCTAGAAATCGAGGAGGGTCGGGAGGGGGGGGGGGGGGGGGGGCACTAAAACAGAACCTTGAAAAATTTCACCCATAAAATTAAAATGCCCCCTATTGTCATTACGGGCGGAAAAATAAAAT
>VUQK01019648.1:79019-89713 GCA_015106715.1 Bujurquina vittata
CCTCTGAATGCGCGTGTGCTCAGTTAGTGCAAGCAGATAAGTGCTTATCATATACCTGTAGCCAGGAGGCCACATCCAATATAGCCATGCAATTCCTCCAAACCCACTTCGCCTGGTTGAATTTGCAATCTTAACTGGTAGCTTGGTCCCGTCTATTGTGAACAGGGCACACACTGGGATGTCGGGGTATTCACACTGTGCCACAGCAGCTATTTATTCTCCCTCTCACTCGTATGTGCACACAAACGGGCACACACACTTTACTTAAACCACATTTTTTGTTTACTGAGATTATTAGACATCAGAATTTGATCTCATCCACCGTGTGTATTATATTTGTGAATGACGCAACAATGCAGATGTGTGTTAAAAGTCTCCGACTTTTAATCTCCGAGAGTTCACTAAAGAGGGAATGGGAACTATCTGGAATGTTTGGAGTCTTTTGTGCTGTTTAATTCTGAAATAAAATGAAGATAAAGATCAAATGTTTTATGCCAATCAGCGTCTCAGTTATTGAATCCTGGTTTTCAGATGTGTTATTTATTTCAGTATGTAAATGATTGGACTGCTTGTTTTGATTTCTGATGCACAGTGAAATCTAAAGTGCTAGCTTTCCAGGGTTAGAGTTGAGAGTGAAAAATCTAACTCTTGTTTAGTCCCATTCAACTGCCACGGAGTTGTTCATCAAAAAGAGTTTGTGCTGAGAAACGAGTCAAATTCTGCAAACTGCATTACAGGGTTGATTTTATAAGAGTACCAACACTGGATTTTTGGGGGTATTATTCTATGCATTCTTCTCATTTTGCTTGGAAAATGAATGGGTGCAGCGATTCATTAAAATGTGCAAACATACAGGGAAATACGTTATGTAAGGCAAAAACAGAGTTTGTACAATTCTAACGAGCTTAAAAGTCAATATTTGACCACCTTTATTCAGCACTGAACTCTCTTAGTTTTAATTTCTTCCAGCAGGCTTCAGGTCGTTCTCCGGGCTTCCTGAAGGACATTCAAAGCTCTTCTTTGGATGTTTCTGCCTTTTGTTCTGTTCTCTGTCAGGATGATCCCACACTGCTTCAGTAACGCTGAGGTCCGGGCTCTGGGGAGGCCCATCCATGACTGATAGTGTTCACTTTTGTGTTTTTCTACCCAGGAATGCTTTGCTGTGTGTTTGGGGTCTTTGTCATGCTGTAAGAAAACCAAACCGTGGCAGTGCCTCTGCTGTGTTTTACAGATGCTGTAGACACTCAGTGTTGTACCTCTCTCCTGATCGGCCCTCAACACATCGAGCATGATTGAAACCAAACATGTGGTTACCACCTGTGGACGCTCTTTGTTAGTGCAGTTGTGCGATGTGGCACGCCTGCACCCGCAGATCCTGTGTCGGTTCTTTGCTGTATTTTTCTTCTTGAAGGTCGTGGCTTTCAGATACCGTTCATCTGCTGCAGATACTTTTTTCTTGTTCTGAATAGCCTGTTGTGAATAGGCACTATATAAATATAACTGAATTAAACTCTTTTACGCACACATTTTTGGCTAACAGCTCCTTGGGAATCACCTTGTTGGTGCTAAAATACTTTTTTATGCCTGTCATACCGGGTGATCTTTGTTACTTTTCATAGATTCAATTATATTTTATTTATTTATCAAAAATGATCCTTATGAGCAGCAGTTGGCGACAGTGGGAAGGAAAAACTCCCTTTTAACAGGAAGGAACCTCCAGCAGAAGCAGGCTGAGGGAGGGGGGGCAGTCATCTGCTGGGACTGGACAAAAGACACACTGTGGAAGAGAGACAGAACTAGTTTTGATGTTTGAAAAGGTTTATGGCTGCAGTCACAGTGGGGAAAACTGTGCTTGAACACCACAGCAGGACCAAAATGTAAACTTTTCATTTTGTCGCCTTTGAAATGAAGGGGACCAGGTCAGCAGCCACTACGAATGATTCAGTACAATCAACCACTGATTTTTTTAGTTGCAAGGAGGTTGCTGTCCTATGTTTACTCTATAAGTGTAACTTAACCATATGCACAGCAGGAGGATCTTTATGAAATACAGTTTTCATCATCAAAGAACACAGATAAGCTGTTATCTAATTAGCTGCTGGCTAACGTGTTGTAACCTTACTCAGGAACAGTGCTGGTTACACTGATGGGGTTCCTCACTGCGCGACTGGCTCTGCTTCTGTTTCACACTTCCTGTTTTTCAGCTGTGTTTCGTTTTGCTTAGAGCATTTTGTTGAGTTGGTTTTAGGTCAATGGTTATGATGTAAACTCATTATAGGAAAGGTCAGACCCATACATAAATGTATACAAGTCTAGCGTGAGCACGGCCCTTCTCAGAGAGGGATCTTAGAATACTTAAAGGACCTCGCCCTGGGAAGAGTGAAGGGCAGACCTCACAAGAGGTTCATAGGAGCTTACTGTCTGTCTCAGCCAGTCAGCCAATCCCATGTCTCACTCATTATGCACACTTCCCAGGCCACACTGGAGATACTCCACAGGGAAAGGGTTTTTGTGTTGATGTGTCTAAATAATGATGCTGGAGCCACGAACACGGGTGCCCACTATTCCCCTCAGAGTTTTGGTTCACGGCCTGTCGCATCTCTGGTTGAGGCTTCTGTCTGTAATGACCCGTGTCAAAGACTGCCCGGCGCAGCTGTAATGACACATCGTACCTCATCACTTAGACCCCACAGTGGCAATTATAATCATATATATAGCTTTTACTGCTGGATGAAGCCACTGTTATTACAAATTGATATGGTGATGAGCAAGAGGCAGGAGAAGGAGCTGTGGATTGGACGAGAGAAGAAGGGCAAGAGGCTGGGGAATACAGTATGTCCAAGCATGAAGCGCCGCACTGAGAGATGGATGAAGACACCTAGAGAGGAACTGCGGTATCAGTGCTCCTTGTGCTCGGTGTCATTCTTCATCCAAGTTATTGTTCATTCACCCTGTTGCCCCTTAAAGAGTCATATCCTGCCCTGTTTGGCTAAAAAAAGAGAACACTTTCTGTCTGTATGGGTGCTGCCACTCCCCTCTTGTTTGGTACAATGGGGAGTTTTAAGCTGCCACACTAGATGTGTAAAACCCTTTCCCCGTCTGATGGGGCTGGGGCAGGGACCACCAGCATACTTGGCCTCTTTGCCCCATGATGCACCCAAAACAAAAGTGCATTGAGAGCTCCCTGTCTTTGTTTCTCGACCTCGAGGTACCAGCACCCGCAAGACACTGGTCTTAACTTCCTGCGTGGCACTTTGCTGTACGTCTAATATCTGTCAGAAACACGTCCTGCAAGCTTCAAGATGGATGTTTGCTGAATGCGTTAACCTTCTGTACATTTGACAGCGGCTATTGGTGGTCCACCTCTTTGAGGCCGACTTGGCACAAAGGAGCTTTTTGTTCGTGATTTTCTGTGTAATTTCCTTATGTTCTTCTTCTTGTCCTTTGTTCCCAGTGTCCCCATCGCCTTGCCTAAAAAAGAGAAGCGCCCTTAAGGGCAAGCTTTTCAGTTCAGCATCTTTTTATTCCCTTTACTACACAATTTTTATACTTCCACAATATCTCCCTCAGCCCCCGTTTTCTGTCCTCAGCCCAGCCTCCATGCCCCAGCCTTGCCTGTCCTGCAGCAGATTTAGCTTTTGTTGGCTAGTGTTAATAGGATTAAAATGGGTTACTAGCTCAGTCACAGAGAGCTTCAAACCATCCCTAAATGTAAGTATCTCATGGGGGTCGGGGGGCATTGTGGTTCTGTCTTTCCCCCCTCTGGCAGCCCTCCTGATCGGAGGAGAAACCCCAGGCCCGATGGGGGTGGCAAAGGTTTGGCCTCCAGGAAAATCCGCAGGATTATGTCAGCACTCATTACAATGTACACAAAGACCACAGGATCAGTAGGAGCACAAACGGAGCAGTTAAGTCAAATAGGGTGGGCCAAGGGATTCTCCGCTTCCACCCTGACATTGATTAGCCTTTGTGCTCCACGACTCCCCACATTCAGGCTGCAGCCGCTGGCTTACCGATCGGCAACGTCTAAAGTTATCGCTGCAGCAGCTTTGATTCCGACCACACTCTCATTGTTTTTATATTTCAGTGTGGCATTAAAGCCGTTACAATGAGCCACATTTTTTAGGCTGATTTTTACATCCAAAGGGAAAAAATTTACTAAGCATACAAAAACAGATCAAATTAATTCAACCTTGGCTCAACGGATATTGTGAGTATAGTGGACTGCGCCCAGCACCCATACATAATTAGACAGTGGATGAGAACAGTATGGGATCTATTGTGATAATGTGAGGTCACATCACTCTTGAGCATCCATGATAATGACCATATCCAATGAAGTTGTATCCATTAGCCAAGCTGAAGTGTCCAGTACCGCATTCACACAGCCCTGAGACTCACACACACGCACACACACACACACACACACACACACACATGCATATGCCTCAATTTGCATAGCGCTTAAGCACAAGTGAAAACAGATAATTAAAAAAAATAAAAACCCAGTAAACAGGGAGACAGGATTATTAATCTGCTTGTCATTAAAACAGCACAGATGCATCGTGGGTGGAGCACATGCGTGGCAGTGTCACCCACCAAGGTTGGGAACACGAGGGGCCGGCCAGCGATTGATGTTTGTGTTCATTTGAATTGGTGCTCAGGGGCAGAGTTCCACCCCACGTTCAGCACACATTTTCACAGGTGATGATAACACCCTCATCTGTCCACACACACACACACACACACACACACACACACTCGAGGGCCGACGTGTTGTGCTCATGCATGCGCACACACGCAGCATATTCCACCACACAAAAAGGCTTTTCTCGATCAGCACACACACTTGTGTTAAGATATGCAAAATGGCAGTTCACTAGTGCTAGTGCAAAAGAGCTGCCACAGTCTTTCTGTTTGGCCACAATGGAGGTCCACTATTTTGTAACCCAGCAGCCGCTAAAGCTGAATCTACAAAACGCATGGAATTATTTTACTCACCGACAGATATGCAATACATTGTCCATGGGATGCACATTGCACAGATGTTGCATTGCCAATATGTCCTGGCTAAACAACAGGAGGTGATTGAAGGGATTTTGTTTCCATTTCTGCTGCATCAGGTTAGAAAACAATGCACTTGGTGTGCACACAGAGTGCACAGTGATTCCTGCTAAAGTAGCTTCTCAGTAAAGATTGCTGAGGTCCTTTAAGAATATTACAGCCATATGGGTTTTCGCTCCACACATATCTGTTTATTTATTTACCTAGATTAGATCATAAAATCATGAAATTACCCTAAAATTGCTTTTTCGAGAATGTGCACAGCATATATATATATATAAATATATATATATATTTTTTTTATGTCCCCATCTTCTCCTGTCAGCGTATTCATAAATGTTGCTGGAAAATTTCTTATTTTAGCAATCCTCCAGATAGCCAGAGCCCATTTCCATAGCTTTAAATAATGTCAATCTGGGCAAACCCTGGATTGAAGCCCCTGAGCCGGAAGGCACAATTTCTCCTTTGCCTACAGTCTGATAATTTTCGGAGCTATTGGCAACTTGGGAATTTTGCAGCCTTATCACTTGGGCTCAGCGAAGTTCACTGGCACTAATCAGTGCAGGGATCACTCATTCAAGGATTGCATGATCATGTTTTTTTTCCAGGGCAGTGACAGCTGTCTGCACCGGAGCATTAGCAATGCAGATGAAGCAGCCTAATAGGTTAATGCGTAACACACGTAAATTAGGTTTAATCCCCAAGCGAAATAATCTAACATTTTCAAATTCCTTGATGTGGGAATAGAGACATTGCCTGTGACTCAATTAGGTGCAATGCGGATCAAAGCAAATTTACCTAGAGCATGTGCCCTAGATCCCCAGCACGCAGGCATGTGTATGCGTGGAAGCGTGTGTGCATGTGACAGTGAGGGATATGGCAGTGTGCCTGTCCTCATAATGCTGCAGGCAAACCCAGGGCGGCAATAACATCATCATGACAGGACCTCTGCCTGCTTATTTATTCCCTTTACTTACCTCGCTGCTCAAATAATGTCAATACACACAAGCACACGGACATACACTCCCTGACACGCTGACACACACGCACACACATTTGAAAACGAATAGCCTTAGCTGCGGAACCTGCAGAGAAGTGATAACTGAGACGGTGTGAGCAGCCTCCGTCACAGCAGCAGTGTTTTCAGCCTAATTGGAACTAAGTACCAGACACATGTGGGAGCAAATATATGTGGCGATTCATATGCATGTGGTCAGGTTGGGATACATTTCTTATTCAAATCTAAATTGAATGGGGGTGGGCTGAATCCATTCCAAATGTGCACTAATATTGTATTCTAGCCTGCATCATGCCTCATGATTACTATTAATAAACTCCTGCCATGTGTACATCGGGAGACCGTATACAGTACCCTGTAATGGAAATAGAGCTTGGGGGGTTGCATGTGTATGCATGTGCACGTGCGTGCACGTGTGTATCATTAGCAGGGTGCAGCTGGCCATTAGGGTCCTAGGGTGGGTGTTATTTTGCTCTTCTCCTAACTGCAGTCCTGCCGGTTATTCTCTAATGTGTTACTCTGACCACCGGCACTTTGTTAGAGGACAAAAAACATTTCCTTATTGCCTCTTACACGAGTGTGTGCGAGTGAGGTTGACACTGATTTCTTAAAGCAGGTAGCAAGTAATGAAAGACTCACTCTAAGCCTTCATGAATTGGCGATCGAGAGGAGAGAAGACTTCAGAAATAAGCACTGTTTGGGGAGGGGAAGCATCAAAATGCACCAATTACTATCCACAGACAGTTACCCCTCCAAAAACACACACACACACACACACACACAGAGAAATCAGTGAGGACACAAACTGAACAATCAGCTGCAACTAGCTATCAACAATGGAGTGTAATATGCAAAAATGCCAATTAAATGTGTTAGCATACGCACAGGTTTTTTTTTTTTTGTATGATATCCCAACATCTGTGGCATTAGCCGTGGCTCTCTTTATGTAAAATAGAGACAGGGAAATGAATACGCAATCTACCACTGTGTTTTCATCATTAGTGCGCTCCAACTCACGGCTCTGCTGCCTTCCAAGCCGTCTGAGTGGGGAGCGAGAGGAACATTTGTGTGCCCTCGCTTGCCAAATTAATTCTTGTCTTGACATCTTAATTCTCAGTTCTTGTGTGTGGTCAAATCAGCCTACTATAGAAAAGCAATCAAGCAATTATTCCCAAATTATATTTGCCCAACACACACTGATTGGTTATTCTTTTCTTATTGAGTAAGCTCATTAATTCTGAGCAGCTTGCTTGTTATGCCTCTGCCATTACTCCTTTCCCCTCTCATCCCCTCTCTCTCTCTCAGTCTCTCCCACCCCCTGCTCCTCATCATGCACACTCACTCCCAGCTCTCACTCCCACCCTGCACCCCCTGCACACACTCCTCTTTCCTTCTCTCTCCAGCAGATGCACCCTATCTTCCAGCCCCAGCCTGCTGATGTTTTGGAGATGACATACACTACAAAAGCCCCATGATCTGTGGCATTGTCTAGTCGGCCAATTACTATTCCCATCTCTGATTAACTTTGATGTGGAACCTAATGAGATAAGGCAGCTTATCAAGGCAGCAGCTGATAGTGGTCTCATTTATTCCTGTGCCTGGCACACAAGCAAGTGACAAAAACTAATGAGGAGGAGTTTGCATGTAAGCTCAGGTCTAAGGGAAGTGTGAAATTGTTCATCTGCAGTTCATCAGCTCCCGCCTGAAAAGGCCCCGGCTCCGAAGACGTGCAGCCCCGACACACTTCACATAACAGCGCTGCAGCTCACTGTGGAACAAGAACCACCAAGTTCCTCCATCTCTCTCCTCCTCCTCCTCCTCCTCTTTCCAGCATGTCTCTCTTAACAGCTCCTTTTCCCTTCTCCAGGCTCTAATGGTGCAGCTAATTGCTGAGGTTGTTTAGGTGTGAGGAATGCAGGAGTGGCTGTACAGAGCTATTCTCTGTGCCTCATCTCCAAGAGGTGAAACCTTAATTTTCCACTTCTGCCATCTGTGTCTATTTTTATTTACTCTGCGTGTGTGTGTGTGTGTGTGTGTGTGTGTGTGTGTGTGTGTGTGTGTGTGTGTTTACTGTAACAATCATTGTGGAATAATTCAGGAATTTGCTCTGCCGTTGAGCAGATTTCTCAATTAATATTTTTTAATTGTTTTGGGGATTCATTCACTGTTAAAATGCATGTTTTGAAATTTGAAAGGAAATTTAGACACACACACACACACACACAGAATTACGGATGGCAGTAAAAAGGTTGCAGTAAACAGTTGGAGTGGACGTCGAGTTTCTTCTTCTTTTCTTTTTAAAAGTGAAATGTGGAAGCGTCTCTATTTTCTGCGACAAGCACCGGAAGGCAGTATAATAATTATTTTCTTTTAAAAGGCTTGTTCTTATCAACAATGCCATTACGTTGTAATGAAACAGGCCTTTTAAATAATACTTTTGTTGTGAAGCAGCAGCAGCACATCCTAGCAGCGGAGAAGGGGGGAAAAATACCCCGAAGTGAAGTGAACTGTGAATTTCTCCTGCACGGACTGTGTGGAGAGAGGCAGGAAGTGTGTGCCTTTTGATTTGGAGTATAAAAGTAAATAATATTTGTACATCTAACACATACTCGAAGTGAATGAGCAGCCCCTGAATGTGTTTCTATGAGCAAGTGGAGAGCTCTACAGACTTTAAAGCCAGAGCCCAATTAAGCCTCGCCTCATCGGGAGAGGGAGAGGAGCTGAAAGCTGAATACATAAGATAATGCAGCCGCACTAAAGCGGCCGGCTCGCTCAGTGTAAAATTAGAGAGGGAAGAAAAAATCTTGATAAAGAGAGAAGAAAAAGCAGGGACAGACAGTAGGGGGAAGAAGAGGAAAAGAAGTTCCCTTTGAAACTGTTTAACCAAATACAGCTATTCATATTCAACACAATTAATAGTGTCTCTTTCTTGTTCAGACGGCACATCATAACGGGCAGAGGGGAAGAGAGAGAAGAGGATTTCTTTCTCCCTCCAAATTGTAGCCAATTTAAGGACAAAGCGGTACCCTCTAGTTCCCCAGAATAGGAGTCGCACTCATAAAGGAAGACTGACAGTCGACATCCAAATCTCATTCAAGGACGCAATTTCCAAATGCTAATCATAATCTGCAGATGTTGGCCACTGATACATCCATTTATTTATTTCTTTTGGAGGCGCGCCTGCGCCCGTTTGGACGGCGTGTGAAATTTGAAACAAAGAGGGAAAATCCCTTCTTTTTGAGGCATGTTGAACAGTGTGCGAGAGCAGCCGCGGCGTGGACATCTGCACCATCTTCAGATGCTGTGTGTGTTGTGTGTGTGTGTGTGTGAGAGAGACACGCACACAGCGAGGCGCACGCACGCACAGACTGAAACCCACAGACGTGCTCAAACACACACCCGTCTCTTTCCTCTCTTTTTGCTTGCTCTCCCTTTCTCTCCGGGTCGTTTTAGAGTACCTCAGATGTGTCATCAGACATTGGTTTCCATCTGAACCTGAGGGAAAAAAGAAATACTTGACAGAAAGGTATATAAAAAGAGGACACTCTGAATTTTTGACATTCTTTGCACAGCTGCTTCAAAATGAGTAGGATGGAGAGGCAAGGAAAAGCAACTCCAAGATGCGTTTTTGTTTACTTGCTGCCTTTTCTCCCTTTCCTCTTTCAGGGAGATGGAGGCTAGCACGAGGCCACAACTCACTCATCCTTGTATAGAGGGACTCAGGCAGGGCCGTGAAAGAGAAATAGGCATGGCTAAATGAATTCTGGGATCTGTTCTATTCAGTCAAACTCAAAAAAGGATAACCTTTTTTTTTCCCATTTAGATACCGAATGCAAGGTGAAACTCAGCTCAACTTTTCAGCTGGGTGACATTAAATATGCTGCTTCGTTTAATAGGCTGAGTAAATAGTCACAGTTGGAACTGCAGCCTCAAACTAATAATTAGATTTATTCAAATGGTTGGATCCGTTTTGTCTCAGTGTTTCTGTCACGCCTTCAATGAGGAATTGCCCCATCATCATTGGGACCATTTTAGGATTCATATATTGAGGAATGTCCTCCATACACAAAGCATCAATGCAGACAAACAGCCTCAATGTGGAGGCGGCTTATGTAATGATCAATCTTTAGACTTCTCTGCTTGTGAGCTGCCCATTGATGGCTGCTCGTGCTATGCAGCTCATTCTGGCGTAGTAGGGGTTAATACTTGACTAGAAAAGCCGCTGATTGAGGTGGCACTAGAGAGATGAGTATTCTGTCGCCATTTGTAATATTTCATGGTGGCTTGGAGCTGCTGCATAGACGCTGCTTTCCTTTGAGGGCTGTCTCTGGATGTTCTCAGAGCCACTGTTGGCTCCCGGCTCTCTTTGTTGATTCTGTCCTGCCTTTCCCCCAATAAACAATCCTCCCAACTGAGAGCATGCCAGCTTCTGTGTGAAACAATCAGTACTCATGCCCTTCTCAAGCATGCCAGGCCAATCAGAAGGCAGGGGAAGATGAACAGAGCCGTGCAGCTGTCCTCTGAACAAAACGAAGCACTTCCGGGGCCGGTGAGAAGCACCGGGGTGCACCCTAAATCAGCCATTGTGCTCTGCAAGAATACCTTAAGGATC
>VUQK01019652.1:7494-30577 GCA_015106715.1 Bujurquina vittata
AATTTTTTTTTTTTTTTTTTTTTTTACCCAAAGGATCTTGAGCTGCCCCTAGCTGCACACCAAAACCTTAAAAACACACACACAACAGAAATTACACTTTTAAGAGCAGGACAGGAGGCACATGTATCTGAAAAACACTCCAGTGCTTTGCTTTGATTGAGTACATGCAGTAGAGAAAACAACATGTTACTGTCACTGTCATTTTGCCACCATCATGATGCAGTCAGGTGACAAAAGTCATACAATTTCCGTGTGTGTGTGTGTGTGTGTCTTTGGGAAAGAGAGTGCATTAAATTGCACCTGCTGGCTGAGCGCCGTATCCTGCAGCAGCACCTGAAACAGCACAAAACATGCAGACACTTAAAGAGAGGCAACGATAATGCATCGTATCGGGCAGCATCACACAGCCCTGCAGCCTGAGCTGCACTCACAATGTTTTTGGTTAGCTTTATTTTCCATATCTTTGAGGTATCTAACCACAGGGGAGCTGGAAAAAAAACTAAGATAAACCAAAAAGATAAACCAAACCAAACAAACAAAAAACCCACTAGTGCCACACAGTAACGGCATCTTCTCAGTTTCTCACCCCCGCCCCCCAACACACACATTCTCACCATATTTGCTTGCAGATTTGGCACTTTCAGCACCAAGATTGAGCTGCTGAGCAGCATACGGATAGCCACCATCACCTGAGGGGAACGAAAAAAAACTGAATAAAGATGTGAATAATGTGAATGTGAATATACAGGATGCAACAAAACAAGATCACTTCTTGATTTGTTACTTTGTGTATTTAATACCAAGAACAAGGCTGGGGTCAGGCTGATGTGGCTTTGCTTGTATTGTTCAGCATTAAGCTAAATGGCTGCTTTTCAGTATCTAGTGAAGAGAAAAATGTCCATGCAAAATAGGGAGAAGGCCAAAAGGAGAAGTGAGGTTTTCATGTGCGAAGACACTTTATGTATGTGATCATTGTGTTATTTCCTATTACAACAGTTAGTTTAACGTGTGCTTCCAGTTCGCAGCACAGTTGGCCAGTAATGCTTAACTGCTTAAATGCAGTAGTGCTTCTTTAATGGGTCAAACAGTTTAGAAAAGAGGCTTATTCACTCCCGACTTTGATCAAACAATCCGCTCATTTCTTGTGTCTGGAGCAGCCGGCAGTTTGTACAGTAAAAGATGCCAAACTTCACAACATAAAAGTTGTGTTTATAGGTATGATCTCTACAGCTGACTCACTGCCTCGTGACGATTTTTAAAGCAACGTCAATTTGGATAAATAAAATTTGCATTAAAGAAATGAGCATAGGTACACAGTATGTACATACCCACACTGAAGCATAATTTATTATATGTTAACATGCAAGCATTTGTGTGAACCTTTAGCAGAGGAAAAGCTAACCTATAAACGCATTATTTACAGCAGTTATTTAAAACAAAGTTTTAGGAGCTGCAACCTCTAAAGGATGGTTACGTGTGCGTTTAAAATAAGAGAGTTCAAAGGCCGTGATCAGACGGTCAGAGAGGCCGACTGCTGCAATAACGTCTGTTACAGATCAACTGCATGAGGGGTGATTTTCCACACAGGGGGTCATTTTGATGGTTGGGGTTTCTTTCTAATATTGTAGGGTCTTTAGCCTACAATATTAATCTGAAGTTTGGGGTGTGGCCACTTTGACTGACAAGTGGATTTCATCAAAGGTGCCTGTAGCTGTCAGCTGCCTGCTGAGCCTCACCTCTGCACCTCGTCTTATAAAAAATATGGATTGCAGAGTGGTTAATTGTACTGCAGGTACAGGAAGTCTGTGGTCTTGGTAATTTTCAACTTTTTATTACACTGTTATTTAGTGCTAATTAAAAAAAAAAATCTGCCTATGTACTCATATGATCTGTTGGGGCAGCTTGCTGGCATTAGCCAATAAATTAGCGCACCACCCCTTTGTCTAACACGATCCTTTCTATCTCCAAAACCCACATGGTGATGGCCACAGTGGTAATGATGAGTCTACACCATGAGTCAAAATGAAGTTCGCAAACCATTGGCTCATTTCATGGCAGCGACTTTCCTTTACATCTTTCATCTACAGTCTATTTTTAAGATCTTAATTTTAAAAAAAAAAATTTTTCGGTCTGCAAGATTCAGGATACCTGATTAGTTTACTTATAGTAAATTCACTGAGTCTGTGTTACCTTATTTTACAAAAATATGTGGGGTCATTGGGCTGTGATATTGTGATAAATTAACAGGATGCAACAAAACAAGATCACTGTAAGCCTTATTGATTTACATTGTATTTTATAGCAACAACAAGGCTGGGGTAGGCTGATTTGATTTTTGCTGTATCGTTCAGCATTAACCTACATTAACCATTTTCAGTTTCTATTGAAGTGAAACCATATGGATGGATGGATGGATGGATGGATGGATGGATGGATGATAAATAAAAACTTAATTGGTGAGAGACTAATATCCCTCTACACAATACCCTGGTCTTAAAAACATTGCTTGTTGCAGCAAGAAAGGACATACAGTATACTTCCCGTAGTGTAATTAATGTGATGCACTGATGTAAAAAAGTGCAAGGCTGCCATTCAGCGGCATGATAAAGCTCGTTATGATGTAAAAAAAGTTTGATATAAAGTACAATGTTGCACGATACAAACATTTTACAGTGATTACGGTTGCAAATAAGACACCAGACTCGTGCATCTCCTACCTTCCAGTCCAGCAGGAATCACTGGAGCATTACCGTAAGGAACCTGAGCAGCTCCACCTCCTGCGGGAGGAGGAGGGAAAAAAATCAAATGGTCAGTCTGACTCAGATATCATCATATCACTCTCTTCACCTTTTAACCTCCATGAGTAATCAGTAAGTTGTGCACTATCCACCAGCCCAGGTCTGACTCATGGATGGAAAGCCACCCTGACAGTTGCCTGACTAATAGCATGACAGAAGAGCGAGGTGTTGTCAGCACCGCTCACCATATTTGCCACCAGTTGGTTCCAGGCCTGCCCCAAGACCTCCTGAAAGAGGACAAGAAGGACTCATGAGTCGAGCTTTCACACATCTCACAAAGCACACGTAGACGTCAATCCTGCTGGTAAATGCAACGTTTATGCTCCGTTGGGTGTGTTTGTTGATTTCATATGAAAATTTAAACAGATTTGGCTCAAGTGTGTAACCAGATATGTTCTGGTGGGAGATCAGGCGCTTTACATTAGGTAAACGAAAGCTTTTCAATACTGAGCAGAAGCACTTGTGTTTCCTTCCATTGGTTTATGTGTAAGAGTGATTCTTTAAATGTCTCACCATATCCACCCTGGACTGGTCCAGCATAGCCTCCAGGACTGAGAGCTGCAAAAAAAAAAAAGAGATACATGAACATGTCGGCCAGACACTATTCAGTCATTGATTGGTTCACAGGATAAGAGTTTTATAAGCATCTACGGGAGCAGGACAGACACCACCAGAATAAACTGATCAGCTACGACAACAGCTACACCCAGTGGGTAAAATATCGCACTGGCCATTAAGCAGAGGAAGCAGTTTTCATCGACAGCTTCATTTGTCAAGTTGTCGATCGCAGGTTAAGCATCTAAATGTTAGTGCCATCGCCTTTTGTGTTTTTTTTTTAATAAGTTATAACTCCTCAGAATTGTTACCTTCACGCCTCCCTGCTTTTTTCTCAGCACCATCGGCTAACTCTGCAGGGTAATCAAGCCCTGAAACATAGTTCTAATTAGCACTAATTCTGTTGTACATGTTGAGAGCTGGAGTGACGGTTAGACCCCATTTTTGCTCCATTCAGTGTCAGACTTCACTCACCAGCTCCATAACCATCACCATTCCCGTAACCTGTTAAGAGATGTTGAAACATTTAAATGACTGCAGTTATGCAAACAAAGAGAAAGGAAATATTCAAGAGTGTAATCATGCATTCATAACACTAGACAACGCTTTTGCACAAGCATCTCGGCCTGCAGTGAAATAACTCCAACAACTTCACTGAACACCAGCACCCGAGTCAGCGAGGGCTTTGATGCAGGCTGTGTTTGACCCCGAGCAGAGTGAAGCATGATCCTCTGCCGGCACAGCTACACAATTCATGTTTTCCTCAGTTTAAATAGTCTTTGATGCATGCTTGGTGCCACTTACCCAATCCATTCCCCGCCACAGCACCAAGATAGCCTGTGGCTCCATCACCATAACCTGTAACAAGACATATTCACTGTTCACTTGATGGGACGACTGCGACGTACAGATTTAAATCTGTATATAGTTTTAGATGATCTAAGTCGTCATCAGTATTTTACAGGAGGACAGTTTAAAGGTGGCTGACACATTGTTTTATATTTGTTGATGTTTTCTTAAAAGCACTTATTAATTTATTATCAATTAATTATTCACCTGAAAGGAAAATAAACTACCTAAGAAGCTTCTGTGTGACCTTGAAAGTGAGGTGAAGAGGAGCTCACAAACCCCACCCCAGCCCCACCTTCCTGCCACGACTGCTAAGCAAATGATTGATTTACAAAGCAAAGTACGGTTGTGTGTTCTGCTGTCCGGCTTTGAGGCCACATCTCCATTTACATCCCTAACAACAAAACTCGAGTAGGCAAATTCATTCAGATTTTCTTATCAAGTCTTTTCTGGCAAGTTTCTATATCTTAACAGGATCCCGGGGTTTTATTTGATTTTTATTTATTTATCTTTTTTTAATTTTTGCAGTGATTCAAACTGGCAGCCTACATTTAAACTAGAGCTAGTAGCCGGATAGCTTAGCACAGAGGCTGGACACAAAGAGAAACACTTGGGTTCATTCAAAGGCTATTCAGCTAATCTGCTGCCTTGGACTCTGGACACGACAGCCTCTTTTGAGGAGTTTTCATAAGATGATAACCAGTGGCTTCGAGCTTGCAATACTTTCCCTCTTTAGCTCCATATATGGACTATTTACCTGCACAGCCTTCTTAAATGCAATTGGCCAACAGCATTCAGTCTACAAACAGACTATAAACAGAAAACGGAAAGCTTCGGGTGGCAAAAATCTTGTCCCTTCCCTACAGATCCACAATATGCACAAAGGTACTGGGCCACACCTCTTGATACTTGAAATCAAATGTTTTCAGGCTTATTGTCACAGGTGTCTCAAAAAAGTACCTAGCCATGCAGTCTGCATTTACAAACACTGTTGTAACAAGTCAGTCCATTAAATCTCTTCCTCCCCAAAGAAAGTGGAAGCATTTAGGAGCCGCAAAAACTCAGCCACTGAAAGCCAACCACAAAGTGAAAGACCACATAGCACTACAGAGCTGCAGCCCTCCTCTGGCATTAACATCAGCACAAAAACTGTGTGCCGGGGGCTTCGTGGCATGGGTTTCCATGGCTGAGCAGCTCATGTAGTGGTGATGTGCAGGTGGCCTAGTACCTTTGTCCATATAGAGCATATACAGTTCTATATAGAGCCAAAGGTAGTATCAAATGGAAATAATGAAGACGAGAAGAAGGAGAAACGAGGCAGGCAGAGTCAGAACAAATCTGTTACAGCCTTACCAGTGGACTTTCCTGCAGCACCTTGGGGATACCCACCCTGTCCGAGTGCGGCAGCGGCTAAAATGTAAAATTTATTTTAGAGGAACATAAAGAAAGATGGTAGATAAGATGAAAAAAATAATGTCTTATCTCCGAACAAAGAAAAGAAAAAAAGGAAAACGTATATGCTCACCTCCAAGTTTTCCAGCTGCTCCACCCAGATACGCTCCCTGCCCCAAACCTGCTGGCAGCACATGGGAAACCTTTACCACAGCTGTAAAGCTACCTCTCCATCTGCTAAAAAGGGCAGCTAGACTTCATAGCTTATGTGCCATTGCCCAGCATTACCTGCTCCATAACCCAAAGGACCCAGGCTTGCTCCCAGGTAGTTTCCTGCTCCACCAATATAACCTGAGGAGGAGGTAAACGGAAGCTCAGCAAAATGAGCTAAATGCATTTCACGTTTCTTTTTCTTATACAATACAAGCGGTACCACCAGCAGTGACGTCTTTGTTAGAATGTGATATTTTCTGGGGTCTTCTCCACTGGGGGTAACTTTTCTGAACTGAGTCCTAAAAACCACAAGGACCACCTAAAAAACATTCCCTAGCCAAGACATACCCAGAATGAGACACGGGTATTGTGGGGTGTGTTTTACTCTCAAATTGGAATTTTTACAAATTTTACAAAAAAGAATAATGTGCCATTATTTCAGGCTTTGCAACCTTGAACCCTCAAGTAATAAAGAGTCCAGCAGTATCATTACCCAAAGAACAGATGAAACTATACGGTTAAAAAAAAGGCTGCTATTATACTGGCTCTTCGACTGAAGTTTAAAAAGGAAAGTAAATGAAATGGCATAGTAGGAAGAATGTGAAATACTCTTTCAGACTTAAATTTGATACAAAAGGAGACAACATAAACTCAAAGCACCTTCCAGCTGCCACTGACGTATGATCAGAGGCCTGGTACAGAAAACAGTGCAAATGTCTGACTCGACTGTACAACGTGTACAATCTGTCAGCACAAGAACAAAACAGATCAGGATGACGCTGCACTGCTTTCAGTTCTGTGTTGTGCTGAACTATCATAAACTGTGTGTAATTATAATTACAGAACACTGCACAGAGAGATACATTACATTTATCTAGAGACTGTAACATGGAGACTAAAATCAAATCATAACTCTAACAATATATATATATGTAAATAGATATATTTGATCTCATCAGTGAGTATTGAATTTCCTTCACTGCAATGTGCTGATTTACTATTTTTAGCATCACTGCTGACTGCAGCCCAACAACTACAGGCCATTTTATCAGTGGACTGGCAAGATGACAAACAGCTGTTTACTATTTATAGAAAAAGATGCCGTGCATTTTGGTTCAAGCGGTGTTCGGTGCATGTGTGTTGACTTTCCTGTAACTGGATAAAGCGGACTAACAAAACGCAAAGAGGCACATCCGAGCCAAAAGGCCCAAACCCCAAACCTTCATCAAGGCAAAGGCAGAAGCCAGGATTCAAGATTTTCCAAGCTTTCATGGGGATTACTCCACTGCCCTGAAGCTCACACTTATCCTATAAATATGTCATTATTACAAGTTATATGCAGTCCAGCCAGATTCTAAGCAGACCTTTTCACAAGCTGGTCAAGTTGGCGCCATCTGACAAAAATCCCACTTTTGCACCACTTGAGCAAAAGTTTGCGTGACTGCTTTCACGCAACATTCAGAAATCATTAGACAGCTCCAGTAGGTCCTGGTTGCATTTTCACTTGGCTATGTAATCTGCACGCATTATGTGCAGTACTCCAAAAGAAGGAAACTCTATCTCGTCCATCTTTTGCAGAAAGCACTGTTGGTTTGGTTCAACTAGTTAAATTTTTTTTTTTTTTTTAAGCTGACCAGTTTGGATTTTTGGTATTAATAGAGCAGCACCCAGCATCACTAGCATAGCTTCTGTTCAAAGTAGTTTAACAAAAGCAGGACGAGATGCTGCAAAAGACTTGTTCAGCTATTAACACAAAATACTAAATTCATGACACCAAAGTCTCAAAGGCCAACTAACTTGTGGACGAAACTAGAGTCTGCTTTTAAAGATATGGAGGAAATGCTAAGACAGCTTTCCACAGAACAAGCAGCAGTCTCAATGTCAGTCTCAGAAATATGAACTTATTCTCAAAAATCTCAAGATTGAATCTAAAGGATGGACACAGAAATGGCAAACAGACAAATATGAATTAAAAAAAGGCATTTAGATGGTGAAAAAGCATTTTTCTTACTTGATGTCTGGGCATTCCTCCCAGCCTGCCCTGGGATACGGAGGGCTTTTGACTCTTTGATGTCATACTCAGTTTGGGAAAGCTGTTTAGCACTCTGACCATCTCCAATAAAGGCTGGAGCTTCCTGGCCATCTGCTCTATTTCCTACACTTTGGGTTCCACCAGCACCAGGGATCACTGCTCCGTAGTGCCCTCCTCCTTGTGCTTGAAGACTGGCAGCACTGTGTCGACGTCGTTGTACCGTAACAGTCCCACGGATTCTAATTCTGTTTGTGTCTTTAGCCACAAGTCCTCTGATGCCCTGCCTGTCTTCCACAGCAGAGATGTAATCTCTTTTTCTCTGATTCCCCGGAGTAGAGTGAACGCGTGCTCTAAAACCTTCAGCTTCTAGAACAGGTAGTCGAGAGGTTTTGTCTCTTTGTGTTTGCGAACTACCAAGATGTCTGCCTTCTTCACCAACACGCGGCTGAGGCACTGAACTTTGAGCCTTATGAATTTGTGAACCTAAAAGCTCAAAGCGATTGATTTTCAGAAGATCGGAGAAATTAATAGGGGATCCACAGTTTTCCTCTCTCTGTTTTTGTTGATTAGATGAATCGTAGTCTTGGTTACTGTGTATCTGAGATGAGGAACCCAGACTCTGGATGATGTCTTTGTCAACAGGCAGTTGTCTTCTCAGACCGCTAGCTCCCAGAGTGGCTTCATGACTTTGTGCCACCTTTCTTTTGGGTATTGCAGGGTGACTACTTTCTCCTTGATCTGCACCCGGCTCAAGAATTTGACTCTGGTCATCAAGAGCTGCTCTGTGTCTAAGACCTGATGGCTGAAGCCTTCTGAGCTCTCTTTCTCCATGTAGTTCAGGTGCAGTGGGACCACTTTTACTGCTGCTCCTCATGTCAGGCATTTCAGGTCCGTGCATTCTGTCCTGTTTCCCATACAAGTCTAGACCTCTGCTCTTTTCTCGTTTAAGATCTTGAAGCGCTTGGCCCTGACTGGCCATCTCAGGTCCAACCAAAAGTTCTGCAGGCACACCTAGCAGAGAGATATCATCATGCATTCACAACTTCTTCTTGGCTCAGAGACAACAGTGTTTCTTTGAGGTGCAACAGCACACTGTAGTAGCCAGTGGCAAAATGATACTGTTGTGCGTTTTCATTCAAGCCTTGGGTTGAAGTTTCTAATGTAAATCGGAACATCCACAGAAGCGACACTTCAGCTGCAAACGCAGAGCACTGCTCATTCATTCAGAGGAATGGCACATGAAATATGACATGACAGCACACTGTTTCCATCACAAATTCTGAAATGTCATAAAAACAGCCGCGTTAAAGCACAAGACAAAAGGCTGCCCTGACTCACACGGCGTCTGTGTGTGTGACAGAAAACTGATGATCAGAGGCGAGGGGCTCCAGAGCAGAAGCCTGCAGTCCACAGCAAAAGCTGTTAAAGTCAATAAACATTTCCCAAGAGGCTAGAATATCTCGGATTGTTACTCATAATAGTGTGAACCAGAACCAGTGTCAGCAAATATATCTCTCAGGGAAAAAAATAACGAATTATGAGTGTGAATAATTTCTTATTTTGATTGGAAAAATAGCAGAAAAGAAGCACGCAGCATGTGGGTATGAAAAGTGAAGCCAGTGTGGAAGTGTCTTAAACTTGCATTGTTGCAGGTAGCCAGCAGGAGGCGATGCCTCTGGCTGCATAAAGGCCGTAAAAAGGTGGGAAATTGGCTCCTTTGCTCTATCACTGAGCACAACATGAGGTTGATTTAGTCAATTATGGTCATTGTAAGTGTCAAAAAGGAGGAAAAGTCTTAAAGTCATTGACTAACAACGTGTCAGTTACAAGTCAGAGCTTTGCTCGTGACACACGAGCTGCGTCCAAATTCAGCGACTGCAGCCTTTGAAAGACGCAGTCTACCCAAAGACCCCTTTCAAAATACCAAGATGGCTGCAGTAAAAATGTTCAGCTCCATGCTTCACGTCAAGACTCCAGTAACATCACGATGGCTGCTGCATCGACCTTTCGTACTATGGCACTGGCACGTCAAAGCGAGAGATGGGGAATATTGCTGTTTAAATAGATTGCTAAGTTGGGAAGTTTTGTTTGGTATGCGACAAGAGGAGGCTGAGGCACGTTAGCACGTTCGAGTCGCCTGCCTTAACGACCACGCGCATGTTCACTCTCATTCACTTACAGGATGATGCTGAAAGTGCCAGGAAGTCATGCAACATGCAGCACAGATGAAACACTGATAGACAAATAAAAATATCAACTCAACATCAACATCAGTGAATCACGAGACAACAAGGACGAAGACAGACTGACACCCAAAAATACCAAAGATTTTACTCCGTTTCTCCTTGGACACATGCCCAAGTAAAACCCATAAAGCAGATGTCACTGGTTTTACTAAACGTGACTCACAAGGGAGACCAACACCAACACAGGCCAGTGTATGACCGAGAGGGTTTTTTCTATTTGGCAAAGACACAATCCAGTGGTTATATCAAAGATGTGGGCACGTCTTAGCAAGACAGCTTGTGAGAAACAACCTCTGATCTTTCTGATCAGCCTGATGAGCTTGATGTTTATGCATGCCTCTGCATCAAGTCTTTGTGGCAAGAGCAACAGGACTGAAGCATCCAGTTCAGAGCCTAATGAACGGGACCTCACTTACCTGGTCGAGCAGGATAGCCAATGCCTCCTAAAGATCCGTATCCTGGCAAGGACACAAAGAGACCATCTCATATTTTAATAAATCAAGCACTGGGGTTATATCACTAATGCCCTGGGTTTCTCTCAACACCACAAGGACACATAATCCATTAGCTCCGATATAAATCATGTTCACTGACACGTTGTCAGGGTCCCACTTAGCACAGATTTATCAAACAAACAAGCAGTGAGTGTAAATCACTCTCATTCATGCATACAGCACAAGGAAATATATTGTTATTATTTACCTGGATATGTGCCCAGGCCAGCACCGTAAGCTGGAAAGTCACAAAAACACAGAGTTAATATTTATTGACAAAGATTCCTGCAGCTGACACCCAACTGTCTGTTAGCTTCATCCTGGTACTTGCTGTGCAATATTTGATAGTAGTGAATACTTGTTGACTATAAGTAGGAAGATACTGTGCAAGGCTTCACAGATACTTCTTATCAGTGATGTAAAAATGTGACGCGAGTTGTAGCCGTTCAACCTTTCATAAATCTGGCTGAATCTAAGCCTTCTTGGTAATCTGCCAAGATTTGCATGCTGCCAAGAGTTCTGCTGCCAGGTGTGAACACAACTAAAAATAACTCCAATCTGGGAAGCTCAAAGCCCTTGAGAACATGACGTACAATCTTTAGCACCTCTGGAAAAACTTGAAGTATTCATTCTAGATCAAAAGGAAAAAAAACAGGCTGCATTATTAATGAGATTATGCAAAAAAAAAAGAAAAGAAGCAAAAACGCGTCATGGCCCAAACTTTGGCAGAAGAGTCTCTTTACTTAGAGTAGCGTCTTCATTAAGGAAAGCAGGTATAAATAGTGTCTGTTCTGTTCATTTCCAGCTGCATATTTTTATTCTTGGACTCTGGAGTCGTTTTGTATGATTCACAGCTCAAAATAATCCTTCTTTATCTTATATTGGGCCTTGGTGCAGCCTCTCAGTTCATCCACTGGCTGAAACGGGCTGTTTAAGCCAGCATTCTTCTGATTGGCTGCCCCTCATCAGCAGCAGGTGAGTTGGGCTTTAGTGCTAACAGCTACGTGTCTGAGATAATCATAAGTGGTCTGGTTACTCATGCTGACCTCATTATTTGAAACTTTGGCCATGCTTAGCACACATTACTGTGTTCATATATCTGACATATAATAATGACATTTAAATACCATTTTTAAGTGTGCATCTATCTATTCTTATGCTATAAAAATGTGTTCAGTGGGTCTGGATGCCGCCAGCAGTCATAGCTGCCTATATAGCTATTTTCATTCATGTACAGGACTAAATAAATAGCTAGACTTGAGGGCTGTCCTCAGCATTCTTTCACCATTTCAAAAATTAAAACAGTTTTTTAAGACCTTTTAAAGACCTCAATAAATAAAAATGTGTCATACGTCCTGACTTTTATACAAAGTATCCCCTGCTACTTGAAGTCCTTCTTTTTTATGTAAGTCTTACCACGTTTTCCTGCCTGGCCCAGTCCCAGTCCATTTGTAAGTCCAGCCCCCAGCCCCATTCCTGTGCCCAGACTAGCACCTAAAATCACAAGAAAGATTAATCATACATTTTCAATAAACTGATATTGGTTTAGTGATCTAGAAGGACCAAATCCAAGAGAAGACAATAAAAAAAATGTTGGATGGTGTACCATAGGCTCCCGGGTTTCCATATCCACCTTGCTTTAGACCTGCTCTTCCCCCTAATCCAAGCGACCTGTAACCTCCTGTGGGTACAATAAAGAATAGAGTTCACTTTCTTTGAATCTTCATTCAGATTTTAAACAGACTCTTTCTGCGCATTGCCACATCCCAAATATTGTTTTTGCAGGTTTGATTTGCTCACCAGCACCAAGCTGAGCCCCAGAATAACGTCCAACTGAAACATTTCAAAAGGTGAGCGTGTGAATATCGATTCTCGGAAGTTAAAGAGATATAAGATGCTGCTGATGGAAGATTTAGCAAACCTACTTCCAGTCTTCATTGCTTTGTTGCCATATCGGCTCCCCAGTGCTCCAAGTGCACCCGTAACTGAGAAGAAACATCAACGTTAACTTTATATGTTTAACAAAATACTGAATATATCTTTAAGAGTTTTCAATAGGTCACGGCAATACGCTCCAATAACATATTTGATCTGTGCATCCAGCATTTGTGCATTTTGGGTTGTTGATCATTATTATAACAAATGTGCATTTAAAGATAATTATAATCATATGTTCTAATTTTTATCACTAAGTGCATGTTGTTTACAGAGTCAGTGAGTAATCATGTTAAATCTTAGTTACTGAAATTTGACCAAAATAGCAGTGATTATGACCTTTGCTGTGATTTAGCAGCCCTGGTCACTCATGGGATAAATGCCCCTCGGATTCAATGAGTAGCATAAATCATTTTGATGTATTCTGATGTGTAATAATTTGCAGACACGTGTATATTTAAATTATGTGTGCAAATGTATATCTGTCTGAGACAGCAGACAATACGGACATTTGTGCATCCACAAACAGAAATCAGTTGCTAATCTCACTGTGTGCCGGCTATTTAATGTGCGCCGTGTGAAAGACTTACCTCCAGGTTTTACTCCAATGCCCACACCTCAACAGGATAAAACAAAAACAGACACCAAATTAAGAAACAGTTAAAAGGCACACGAGCAAATTTCACAGTTTAAGGAAACAGTTTGTTTGACCTGGTGTGAAAAAAGGTCACTACTGATAGCTTCCCCCTCTGTAACGGAGTGAGCTGGATGCTGGCGGTAGGGCTGTGGTGTCCAATGACAGGTAGCTGTCTGATGGGCCTCAGCTAAATCAGCCCTCCACCCTCTCCTCCAAACTTCTAGCGCCAGAAAACTAGCATGACGGCAGCCAACACGCTAATGCTGAGGCTGTGGAGTCCAAAACCTCTGAGTGATGTCACCATGGCCATGTCCATCTTTTATATACAGCCTATGATTTTTAAGGTAAAACACTGAAAACCGCTTCATAAACTTAATGAAATACCTCTGGCTGGAAGCACTCTCCCCCAGGATACACTTTGAGGCTTAACCCCTGAAACATTGAAAACATGTTAACAGTTTTTCATACTTAGCATCCTTACAGCCGATCAAACACACAAACTCAAAGAAAAACACTGCATTAAATACTACCCACACAGATAGAGCCACTGTGCACAGTAGAGTACCAACATCCTGACCGTGACCAACACAGGGCTTTCACAATATCAGAGTTTCACTACTTTGTGATAACAATATCATTGTGGTACCTACAGAAAAGGTTGTGTAAATGACAATAATAGCAATAACGTTGTTAGTCAATTTCATCTGTAATTAAGAATTATTTAAATCTATAATTCTAATTAATTGGACTCAAAATAAAAGAGCATGAAGGTGTTGAGAGTCTGCAGCCGTATCTGTACAAAAATATGCAAAAAAAAATAAAACCCAATTACTTGATACAATGTGCGCATTATGAACAAGATATTGATGTTTCACCTTTAAATATCATGGTTTCTGTTGGGAGGCCTGCATGTATATTTTCACACCTCTAATCTAATGATTAAAAAAATGCATGCATATTTTCACATACATGCATTTTTTTAATCATGCAAATGATTAAAAAAATGCAGATAAGGTAAACATGATGGGTGGATTTTATGCCAATACTCTGACTGAGGTAGAGACTCAACAGGTGGCGTCTAACCTGTGAGAATTACAGATCAGATGTCAGTCGAGGATTTCGTGACTAGTGGAACCTGATTGGACAGCAAGGTGCCACACAAATAGATGTCCTCTGATGGGACCAGAGGATGAGCTAAAAAGGCAGCGCCTCTGTGGAGCCTGCTGGTTCTTCTCACAGTTGGATGCGACATTTTGCCTGCCTCCGCCACCTTTTCATTGCATCCTTTGAATGAGTGAAATTAGATCATTTGACCCAAAGCAACTTGGCAGTGACTCTGCTGTTGGAGCCCAAAGTCCATACCGTCCTCCCTCAGTCTCACAGACATGATATTTAACAAGGGGGTGACAGGGCGATTCATCAGGAGTCTAACTTGGACCAAAGTAGAATAAAAATCTTTGATCTAATTAATTTGTCAGCTAAAGATAAAACTTCTCTTGACAGCTGTGGACAAACATAATTTCATTTTGTGACACAAAAATGCACGTTTGTACAGCGTTTGTTTTCTAAATTCAATCGTTTTGTTCACAAAGTTGAATTATAGCAGTTAGATTTATATCAGTCACACTCGGTAAGCCTGCTCTTTATGCAGTTCTTATGAATGATACTTATGTGCAAGAAATGCTGAGAAATTCAAAGGAATGAGGTGATTTTTTTTTAAAGCAGCAAAGCCAACAATTAAAACCTAAATGAGCTTTTTTTGCATTGAAGCTGATGGATCTAAATCCTTACAAATCTGTAAGTGTTAATATAAAACAAAAAGGAAGAAAAAGAGTTCTTTAAAACTTGTGCTCGTGGGTTTCTTACCGCCTTGCAGAGTTTGCTGCGCCAACCAGAGAACCAGCGACGTCTGGAGCAGAGCTCGAACCAGCATGATGGAGGAGGGACTGTGCAAAAAGCAGCGGCACTTAAAGAGAAGCAACAGCTGTACAGAAAGACAGACACAACACTGCTGCTTAAAGCTCCACAGCCACTTTTATATGCTTTTATACACTCCCACCGACCAGTCCTGCCCTCTCAACACACACGTCGGTCTAAATGGGCAAAGCCAAAGGCCCATTTTGCTCCATTTCCTTTAGTTGAGAATGGACACACTTGCACACACACACACACACACAGTTAGAAAATGTATACATTGTGACTTACGATTTTTCCCCATCTATCTTTGGCTGGTCTTCTGAGTGAAAATCAAACCGTTTCTGACATAGTGTGTGTAGCGAGGGGAAATAAAGCATTAAAATAACAGAGGAACGGCACAAAGAAAGCTGTTTGTGACTGACGGGGCAACACCCTGTCTGACTTTTCTGCTGTTTACACTGTTAACGCACACAAGGAGCCAAAGAGTCAGTGATCTCGCACACATTTACACCAATAATGAAAAGCATGATGTAATCCAATATGGTGCTAAGGTTATTCTAAAAAGACAACCATGGGAGTGTAAGTCCTCAGCATTGTCACGGTCTTTCTAATATCTGTGGCTCTATTGTTGTTATCCTTGTTTTTTCTTATTATTATTATTTTGTGAGGTTGAATATTGATTCTTGGCTTTTTGGTGCCCTTAGTTGTTATTTTGCTTTCACTAAGTTGTTGGTTTTTTTCCCGTGCTCCCCTCTGTGTGGGTCTCTCTCTAACTTTGCATCACGTCCTTCTTTGAGATTGCTTTATGTAAGCTCACTTTTGACTATTTTATTTCCCTCATTTGATTTTTTTCCCACCTTCTCTGGTGTCTGATTAAGTCCACAGAGTCTTTATTAACTTTCCCTTCTTCTGTCTACTCTTTGTCTTACATTCACCTTATTTTCTGCCTCGCTGCATTTCTGGATTTTTTCGATTTGCCCCTCTGAGATGTTTTTTCCTGCTGCCATGACCTGAAAGTTCAACCTGTTTTTGTTTTTTTGTTTTTTTGTTTTTTTTACTTGAACAACTTGATCAGTGTGAAATATATATAAATATATAATATGCAGGGCACTAAATGCCAAGCCAGGCTGCAGAAGTCATTCCTTTTCCACACAAACTTTGCTGAGCCAATTACTGTTGAACAGCGTGCCGGTTATTATAGAACAAATACTGCACCTCCTAAAAAAAGAGGGGAAAAGGAGCGCACAAGTTCCTCTAGTTTAAATATCCTGCTTAAAAAAAGAAACTGCAAATTGCAGTGTGACAGCATTATTATATTTGTGCGCACACTGTACTGCTGTAAAACGACGACGCTCAACTAAAATATCATTTTAAGTAGTCTTCTGCAGTAGAGTATTGTGATTGCTTAAAACAGGCTGTCAGCTGCAATCGCTGGGACGACACAGACAGCAGCGTCTGTTGAGACTGTGCACAAGAAGCATTAACCCATGGCAATATCCACACCAAGCTCGGGATCATATATAGTGTGTGAGGTCTCTTGCATGACGGCCTTTCTCTTTTTTAATGTAATGTTTAAGTTTATGTCTTAACCTCAGGCACGGCAGCACTCAATGCAAACATCTGACTGGACCGGAGA
This sequence comes from Bujurquina vittata, assembly GCA_015106715.1. Taxonomy (NCBI): domain Eukaryota; kingdom Metazoa; phylum Chordata; class Actinopteri; order Cichliformes; family Cichlidae; genus Bujurquina; species Bujurquina vittata. Next base: position 24,199 of record VUQK01019652.1, read on the forward strand.
ACCTCGTGTGATGGTTTTTGCTTTGAAAGATGCCACAGGAGGAAAACTGAAGTCACACATGCAGACCACCGCATCGTCTCCCCTGGTGGTACCGAGCATAAGACAATAACAGAAGCCGCGACTGACTCATGACTCATTCATCCGTGATTCACCTCCAAATATTTATCTGTCTACACGGTTGAGAGGTGCCTTTAAAACAATGCATTTGTAAGGAGCGCGAGTTCATCACGAGGAGAAGGCCAGGCTTTGAAAGGAAGAGCGAGTGGTGCAGAGTGCTTTGGCTCATTAACCGAGAGAAGAGTAATATAACTTCAGGTGGGAGAGACACATCTGGACGCCGTTTTCCCTGTGGTCTGTAAAACACTGTGCTCCCCACTATATACATATAGTGTCCCACGTGTTGTCCTCATGTGTCCTTAAAGGACAAAAGAGGAGAGAGAAAAACTCTTAAGGAAGAGTGGCCTGCACACTTGGCTTTTTAATGGTCGCACTTTGGCTGAGATTTGAATTCAGGACCCATTTTATCTTATTTGTCTCATCTTAATCGTGGTAGATCAGCTGATATCCTATTACACACTCGTTAGGCAAATCCCAATGCAGGGTCCATTACTTAAAGTCGCTTTAGCCTATCGGCTTTTGCTGATGCATCTGCAAGCTGCTTTCCATTTCACTATTTGCTGTAATGAACAAAATCAAATGCAGTCAGACAGAATTTAGGAAACGCCGCTGCTCTATGAAACCAAACATGAGCACAGACTGGGACACGCTGGAGCCTGAGCACACCTGAACAAGATGAAAGTCACTTCTGACATTAAGTCTTTACAATTACAGCCAACGAGACGCACAATTTGGTGCTTTCATGTGCTAATACAAGAATTCAGTTATGTAACCCGGTTCCTAAAGTCTGGGTCGTCTGCATATGGTGCACACCTCGGCTCAGTTTGCTGTCTTTAACTGTTTCATGACTCATACGTGTGAAATCAACACCTTTGTCTTGGTGGAGTATGTTTGCTCTTTGCAGACTTCAGCACTGTTTATTGGAGGTTTTACGCTCTTCTTCATTCAGCTTGTGAAGCGCTGTGGGCCACCTTCGGGGGGGCTTAATATTAGTGTGCAGCTCCATGTAGCATGAAGAGAGGAACACAAGGACCCACAGAACGACTGTGCTGGTGTCTCAGTTAAAAGTTTGCTCAGTGCTCGTGGAGGGCCAAAACCTCCCAGGCACGTTTTTGTGTTGAAGACGTTGCATACACTAAATTTATTCAATCGGGGAGTCTATGATGGAATACAGCACCCAGAATTTCTTTAAAATAAGTGTTTGGCGACAGGAAGCTGTGAATGTTGAGGGAAGTTGTTGAGGTATGAGGAAACTGACCTTAATCTAGCTCTGTTTCCACACCTTTCCACCAAAACTAGTTTGACGTTAGAGCCAAAAAAGCTGGAGCGGGTTTACTGCCACAAACTTCCTGGGTCTAGATTTGGAGCGGCTGTTGTCAGCGAGAGAGGACAATCACATACGTGGTAATACTGCAAATATTACTGCATAATGCTACTTAACATTTGGTTGTCAAGGCTGTCAAAATGTGGCTGGTTCTCAAAAGGCAAAACTGACCACTGGCACTGACATTTCCACCTGTAGGTGAAATTAAAAATGTACCTCCAGCATGTCTCAGACAGTAAAACCTGCACGGTTCATGGTGTAAGTGTGCATGTTGTGTCCGACTGTAGCAGATAATAGACACACAAACTTTCCGTGCACTCACTCTGCCCACACCTGCCGATGTGTTGGGTGTTGTATGGAAGTTTCCAGTGTGGAGAAACACTGCTTACATCACTCTGAATCCCCTGTTGTCTCAGTCCCAGCGGGACAACATTGAGGGTTAATTCTGGCTTCTCATGGTTTGCTCAAGTGTCAGCAGCCATCCTGTCTCAGTCATATTCACCCCCTAAGAGAAAGGCTGCACTGTGTTTCCCCTCAGCAGATCAGCTCATGTTAGACTCGGTTGTCGAACTCTGCACAGGCAACCGTGTTAGGTGCTGATCAAAGTTAGGATTAAAACAGGAAAACAAAATAAAATGCATGAATCTAATCGAACAAAAGCTTTGCTTGTATTGTTTTCAATATCTAAAGTCCTAAAAAGAAGAATTCGTTATGCAACCAGAAATTGGGACAATGATGTCAAACTGTGGGGACCCACTGAAAGCAAGTCACCCATCCCCAAAGCAGAAAGCTCAAATTTAAGCCTTCAGTTTTAATTAAATGCAAGACTGCTGAGAGTTGCATTGGGGAGCGACAAGAATAGAAAGGATTAGGAATGAGTGCCAATTGTCCCGCCTGAGCCGGACAGTTCGGGGATAAAGTAAGAGAGGTGCGTCTGAGTAGGTCTGGACACATGCACAGGAGAGATAGTGGATTTACGGGGAGAAGATGGAGCAAGAGGAACACAAAATACAGATGGGATGAGAGGGAGCATGCAGCTGGTGGAACTGACAAAGAAAGAGGCAAAGGAGAGCAGGAGGTGCACACAGAAGGAGAAAGTGTTTCATTAAAGGCGAGGCATTAAAGAAAGATCTGCTGACTGAACACGATTTCACCTGCAGGAACTTTATTGACCCAACGTCAATATTTTTATCTGATTTCCAGGTCGCCAACGCACATTTTCTCGTAGTGGTGGCGAATCAAATCAAATCAAATCAAATCAAATCAAAGCAAAGCATGTCAGTGTTCTTTTTTCTTGATTAACCTTCTTTATTATTGTGGGCTGTAAATGCATGTTCACTTGTTCGGTTAATAATCCAAATAATTCCACAGCTGCTCTTTCTCCAGCAGTGTTCCCACATGTTCAGCTTCTTCTAGCAGAACCCTGGAGCTGAAACGTGATCATTTCTCTTTATCAACATTAGTCACCTGCTTTTATAACTGCACAGAGACACCCGCAGGTCAAAAAAAGGGACGGACCGCCATTGCATACAACTCCAGTGGTGAGCTGTATTCAACTTTTAATTATTCAACATGGAGTTGAAGCTCACTGAATTATTTGGCTGCGTTTCCATCTCCCTGTTTGATTATTTCTATACTTTCAGCAGGAAGAAAACCAATAATCAAAGGTGGAAATATCCAGTCCTAAATCATTCGTACGCCTGATTGGGATTCTCTGCCTGCCTGAGACTTCATGAGTTGGCCTGCTTGATGATGGCAGCCTTGAAGTTCTTAATTCAATAAAGAGCTTAGGTGTGAGTCGCTCTCATGTGAACGCAGGAGTCCTCTGAAAAAAAGAGACCCGCAGCTTTGCAAAGGAAAGAGGAGACAGACTGGCGGGGGTTCTCCTCGCTTCAGTCCAACATCACACACACTTATTGCATTGCATACAATCAACAGTTTGGCTTTCTCTTGGCAGGGAATACCCACGGGCTGAGCTGTGTGGGTGTTAAGGGATGTCGGGAAGGGTCCAAAACACCTGGATTTAGTTTGCATGCCTTTTTTTATCTGCAGAAATCTATTTGAAACTATTTGAAAATGCAAAACGTGCGTAAGTGGAATCCAACTGATTACAAGGGGATTGAGTCAGCCAAACTATTACCTCTATGATGTTTTATGTGCGCCTCCCTCTCCATGTTTGTCTTGTGCACTTTGCTGTGTTTAGTCTGCCGCGTTTCCACACGCGGTGCTGAAAGGGGCTCATGCAGAAAACCTGTTGAATCGGTTCATTCTGCTGCAGCTGTCCTTCATCCTGCAAACAGAAAAGAAGCTGTTTAATGCGGGAGAGACACCCGGCTCACAGCAGGAGTAACTCTGACCACGTTTAGCATTAGTGCTGCTTAGGCTAATGGTTATTATTATTACTAAAGTTGTCAACCTTATGACGGCACTAAAGGAAAATATAAATGAAATCTGAGGAGCATTACCAAAATCTGCCAAGCTGTCGTGCTCCTGGGGTTTGGTGTTGTTTTTTTGTGATACTATTGTGTGTGTTTTTTGGTCCATGTCAGGATTTTAGCTCATTCTGGATCAAAGTACTGGACCAGCTGGAAAACTGGCCTCAACATCTTTAGAGCCACTTCCACGGTTTTAAACCAGTTAAGCACAGAGGAGCTGCATGCATGTTTGAGGAGGTGAGCAAATTCCTTCTGACTTCAGAAGAAGAGTTGTTGATGAGAAATGTTACGGAACCATCAGTCTGAACTCCACCAATCCGCAGTCAGGCAGACTGTAATTCAGGATCATCGGGGTCCTCCTCAGCAATCACAGGGATGCATGTGAAGGCCTCTCGCAGTACTCTGTCCTTTGCTAAATATCATAGGATGGATGAGACCAACTACATGTATTTGGTTTCAATGTGAAGCATAATGCATCCCAGAATAAGCCATATTTGAACCAGGGTGGTGTTAGTATCCTGGACTGGGCTTGTTTTAGACCCGTAGACCCTTCTGGATCAATACTGCATACATTCTGTTTCTATTCAAATACCTATTTACAGGTACTTATCAACGTGGAGCTTTGATAGCTTGAGATTGAAGGAACTGCAGTTTTGGCCTCCCGAGCTTCAGCACAGCTGCAGCACATGCAAACCTCTGTGTGTCTATCTGTGTGTGCAGTGAGATGGCGCCTAACTTCTGCCCAGAATAACACAAGTGCTAGACGTTCAGACAGGATGCTTGCATGTCTGGCTGACATCACTGCTGGCTCTCGCTGCTGTTTGCTCTGCAGCCTGAAGCCGTCCAAACAGAGACGACAAAGCCATTACTGAGTGTGAAAAGCGCAAATTTAACGCTCATGGAGGGCAGAATTCAAAGTGGAGACACTAACTTTTTGTGGAGATGTTTTTATTTTTTAAAAAAATGCAAAAATAAAAGATCATTTTACCTGTCAAAGGTGTAAAACAGACTCTGTTAACACCACTCAACATCCAAGCTGGGTGCAGGTAAATCCGCCAAAATCCAAACATATGATCAAACCTCCATCAGTCTAATGAAGTCTAAGCAGGAGGACGGAACCTCCAGCGCCGAAATGAGACTGGATAACACCGCTGAGCAACAGCACAGAAGGCCAAAAGGACAATTTGCTTTTTATAGCAGCACAACCCCATCTGGTGGACAGTCTATTCTTTCTCTTTTTCTTCATACCTCTGGCTGCAGAATAGGTTTTCTTTTTCATCAAATGCCTCTCACTGTGGCCAAAGACCTCGATTTCACCTCAGTCTGTCCTCTCTGGCTCATCCAGATGTTGTTTTGAGGTCACAAGTTTTCTACCACTCGTGGAAGATCCTACACCTGGTTTTCAGCAATGTGGGCTTTTTGCTTTGCTTTGCTTTTCATCAAACGTGCAGCTTTATCTCAAAGTTCTCTTCATCATTAAGATCTTGTCTTGACTTCCACAGCGCTGCATTTCTCAATGACATTCTGGACAGCGGAAATTACACAGTGAAAGTATCTTAATATCTTTTTATAACCTGCTTTTGAAGGCATTAATTAGCTTGACTAACAGATCCTCAATCAGAGGCTCAACTCAATGGTTGTTCAGTGTCACAGCAAGCTTTGAAGGCTCGGAGGATTTATTAAGCTGTGGAAGTTTCATCAGCAACTCCTAATGACAATTCTTGACCTTTAACACTTAAGTTCTGACGAGCCAATTAATGCCTAACACGTTAATGAAGGGTTTTACAAGTAGATTAGGGCCAAAATTAAACTCTATATGTATATGTATGTATATAAGAGCTGGTTTGCGTACATTTGGATTTATGATGACATTTGTGCTGTTTTCTCAAGTCTGCTTCTACAAAAAAAAAAAAGCCCATCTGAGTCATTGCAGCTCAAAGGCAGCAACGTAATGACACCAAAAGAGCAGAATTATATATGCGAGTAAAATCTTTTTCTCACCCTCTTACTTCTGCCTCTATGGATCCGGTGCTCAGGGCTGTTCTTGTGCTGCCAGGATCAGGGGGGCATCTTCTTGATGGATGCCGTTTTCTCTCCTGGACTCGTGACACTCACTAATCCTCACCCTCCCCACTTCTTTTGCCCGTAGAGCCTCAGGGTGCTGGACTTTGGGAGACCGGCACCCATTTTATTCTTCAGTTGTGTTTATTTAGTGCCTAACCACAACAAACAGTCGTCTCAAGGCGCGTTATATTGTAAGGCAAAGACCCTACAATAATTACAGAGAAGACCCAACAGTCAAGACGACCCCCCTACGAGCAGCACTTGGCAACAGTGGGAAGGAAAAACTCCCTTTTAACAGGAAGAAACCTCCAGCAGAACCAGGCTCAGGGAGGGGCAGTCATCTGCTGAGGGGAGAGAGAGGACAAAAGACACACTGTGGAAGAGAGCCAGAGATTAATAATAACTAATGATTAAATTCAGAGTGGAGTATAAACAGAGT